>CM038229.1:13524553-13706992 GCA_021442155.1 Cymbidium sinense | reverse complement strand
ATGATTTGTGGTTTAGGTTTAAGGTTTTTAGATTTTAAGGTTTAATGTTTAGGGTTTAGGTTTTAGGTCTAGGGTTCAGGTTTTCATTTACGGTTTAGGTTTTTTGGTTTTTTTTAAGAGAGAATAAACTTAGAATCAACATTTCTTCTTTTCGAATTCATCAACCAAGTAACCCACCAATTTTTCTAAGACACAAGCGATGACATAGTTATAAACTGAACATGCATAGAAAGATAATTAGAACCTTATGTACTATAAAGATAATTCAATAAGCCGATGATAAGCCGCTTTCGCTTTCTCCAGCCTCATCGTAACCACCCTAGCCCCTCGAGTAGTGGGATCCACCATCATATCCCTTCACCACCACCACGGCTCTAACATTGGTCACTCTGCCTACTTACACAACCACCACTACTTCGACCACCTCCTTCATATCTACCTCCATCTCCAGATCCCCCATTACCAATGTGATAATCAGCCACGCTTCACGCCCACCACCAAACTGACCGAGCCGGTTGATGGTGATGTTCATGTCACGAGGTTCCTATTGGGGTCTTCATGTTTATTGGTTTTAGGGTTTAGGTTTATTTATTTTTATTTATTTAGTTACTTTAGGTTTAGGGTTTAAGGTTAGGATTTAGTATTTAAGGTTTAGGGTTTGTGGTTTAGGTCAGGGTAGGTTTAGGATTTTAGGTTTTGGGCTTTAAGGCTTATTTTAGGTTTTAGGGTTTAGTTTAGCCAGCTTTCAGGGTTAGGGTGAGGGTTTGTGGGCCTGGGAGGGCACAGCTCAGCCTGGCTGGCCTGGCTGTCATTTTAGGTTTTAGGCACAGGGTTTAGGCTCAGGGCTCAGCTTAGGCCTGTGGCCTGGGGCCTCTGTCAGGTCAGGGTGGGCTCAGGGCCCAGGCCAGTCCTAGGGTTTGTGGTCCAGGGTCTTTTGGCCTCAGGTCTGGCCTAGGCTCACCACTAGTTTAGGCTCAGGGCCTGGGCTCAGTGGCCTTGGGGCCGGTGTAGGCCTAGGCCTTTAGGGCTCAAAGCCTTTCTGTGGCCTAGGGTTTAGGGCCTAGTGATCTGGATCACACCTGAGATCTGGGGTCCGTGGTTTTAGGATCTTTATAAAAATTAAGCAAACCAAGATTTTAGTTTATTTAGTTTATTTTTTATTTATTTTAGTTTATTTTATTTTTTTATTTCAATCAGGATACTTTTATGTATTTAGTTTAGTTTATTTATTTTAAATCATTTATTTTATAGGTTTTTATTTTAACTTATTTTAGATTTGGGTTTTATTTTATTTTTTTATTTGTTTTATTTTCTTTTATTTTAGGTTTTGGTTTAATTTATTATTTTAGGTCTTTAGGTTTTATTTTATTTTTAGGTTTAGGTTTTAGGTTTTATTTTAGGTTTATTTTATGTTATATTTTTAGTTTAGGTTTAGGTTTATTTTAGTTTATTTTATCTATTTAGTTTAAGATTTAAGTTTAGTTTATTTTAGGTTTAGGCTTTATTTTATTTATTTTAGTTTTATTTATTTTAGCTTAGGTTTAGCTTTTATTTATTATTTTATTTATTTTAGGTTTAGTTTTTTTTAAGTTTAGTTTTAGATTCTATTTTTATTTATTTTAGGTTGTAGCTTTAGCTATTTTTTTTAGGTAGTTTATTTTAGTTTTATTTTATTTTATTATGTTTATTTTATATTTATTTTACGCTTAGGTTTGTTTATTTTTTTCTTTAGTTTAGGTTTATTTTATTTTAATTTTTTTTATTTTTTTATTTTATTTTAGTTTTTTAGATTAGGTTTTGGTTTAGGTGTTAGTTTTAGATTTAATTATTTTTAATCTTTTGGTTTATGTTTATTTATTTATTTTATTTTTTTGGTTTTATTAGTAGGTCCTTTAAACCTTGGCCTAGGGTTAACTGTGGGCTCAGGGCCCAGGCCTGGGTCCCGGCTCAGGGCCTGGGTCCTGAGCCATGTGGCTCAGGTTGTTTAGGGCTCATGCCTTGTGGCCTGTGGCTAGGGTCATTTAAGCCCAGGGCTCAGGCCTTGGGGTCCTGGGTCCAGGTTTAGCTCAGTTTAGGCTAGGTCCTGGTCCAAGTTTTTGGTTTTTTCCATTTTTTTTAACAAAACAAATAGATCCAACATTCTCTTTTGTTTAGTTCAAAGTTTAACCTCTGTGGTTAGGCCTAGGTTTAGCTCATTAAGTTTTTTGGTTTTATTTTTAAATATTTTTACTTAGGTTTAGTTGTGGTGGTGGGGTCAGGTTTTGGCCTAGGTTTGTGGCTTTAGGTTGCAAAGCCCAGTTTAGGGTCAGGGTTTATACTTTAGGGGTCTGGGTTATGATTGGGGTTTTGTGGTAGGGTCGTGGCTGGTTTTGGTTAGGGTTTGGAGTTTTAGATGGTCTAAAATTTTAAAAATTAAGTAAACCAAGAGAGTTAGGTTTATTTTATTTTTTTATTTTTAGTTTATTTTATTTTTTCTTTAATTAATGTTTATTTTTATTTCTTTAGTTTAGTTTATTTATTTTGGTTTATTTATTTTAGTTTCTTTTATTTTAGTTTATTTTATGTTTGAGGTTTAGTTTATTTTTTAGTTGAGTTTTATTTTATTTAATTTTAAGTTTATAAATAGTTTTATTTTTAGGTTTAGGTTTAAATTTATTTATCTTTTTAGGTTTAGGTTTCATGTTTTTATTTTAAGTTTAGGTCTATTTTTAGTTTATTTTATTTTATTTTGTTCAGGTTTAGGTTTAGGTTCAATTAACTTTAGATTTAGATTTAGGTTAAGTTTATTTTAGTTTAGGTTTATGTTTATTTTACTTTGTTTATTTTATTGTTATTTTCAGTTTAGTTTTTTTTTTAGTTTAGTGTTTAAGTTTTTATTTATTTTAAGGTTTATTTTTTTGGTTTAGGTTTTTATTTAATTTCTATTTTATTTTATTTTAGGTTTATTCTATTTTTATTTTACGTTCAGTTTTTAATATATTAAGGTTTTCTATTCTATTTTTCATTTTTATTAGTTCAATTTAGGTTTTTTTATTCTATTTTAAATTTTTTATTTTATTTTATTTTTTTTAGGTTTAGGTTTAGGTTTTAGTTTAGGTTTTAATTTTATTTTATTTTTTTATTTTATTTGGGTAAAGTTTTATCTATTTATTTTATTTTTAGGTTTTATTTAGTTTAGGCTTAGGCTTTTAGGTTTTTATTTGTTTTAGGGTTTGGTTTAGTTTTAGTAGGGTTTGTGGTTTGTGGGTCATGGAAGACTCAGGCCTGGGCTCTGGGTAGTGGTTGGAGGGTAGGGAGAGTTTATGGAGTTTAGGGCCCAGGGAGGCCCAGAGTTTGGTGTGGGTCAGTGGTTGGAGTTTAGTGGCCCAGGGTTGGTTTGGGCTCATGGTAGAAGTGGGTTAGGGTTAGGCTCAGCTTTAGGTCTTGGATGATCAGAGAGAGGGTATGGGTTTCCTGTATTAGGGTGTGGTGGGTTTTGGTTTAGAGTAGAGTGAGGGTAAGTAGGGTCATAGGGTTTAGGTGGGTTTTTTTTTAAATTAAACCCACAAGTAGATTTTTGTCTAGTTTATTTTTATTAATCTTAATTTATTATTTTATTTTATTTAGTTTATTTTATTTTAATTTAGGTTTTATTGTAGTTTATTTTAGGTTTAGGTTGGTTTATGTTTATTTTTTACTTAGTTTTAATTTTAATTGATTTTAGGTTTAATTGTTATTTTTATTTTAAGTTTAGGTTTAGGTTTTATTTTATTTTATAGGTTTTACATTTTATTTTAGGTTTATTTTAAGTTTTATTTTTAGTTTAAATTTTAGGTTTATTTTTTTTTATTTTATTTGGGTTTGTTAGTTTTAGGTTTTATTTATTTTAGTTTAGTTAATTTAGTTTAGGTTTATTTTATTTTGTTTATTTTAAGTTTAGGTTTTTAGTTTTAGGTTTAGTTTTATTTTAATTATTTATAAGTTTATGTTTTAGTTTATTTTATTTTAGGTTTATTTTATTTTATTTTTTTGTATAGTTTATTTTATTTAGGTTTTTTTATTTTTAGGTTTATTTTATTTTAGTTTAATTTATATTTTATTTTAATTTTAGTTTAGTTTTTTTTTTAATTTATTTTATTCTTAGGTTTAGGTTTAGTTTGGTTTAGTTTAGGTTTTTATTATATTTTATTTGTTTATTTTATTTAGGTTTAGGTTTTATAATTTATTTTATTTTTAGGTTTTATTTTGTTTATGTTTAGCTTTTTTGGTTTTTACTATTTACAGGTTAGGGTTTAGGGTTTAGGGTTTAAGGTTTGGGGTTGAGGTAAAGTTTTTAGGTTTTAGGTTTAGGGTTTAGGGTTTATGGTAGTTTGGGTTTAGGGTTTGGGTCAGGTTTTGGGTTACTTATTCATAGGGTTTAGGGTTTTTATTTATTTTAATTTATTTTAGGTTTTGGGTTAAGGTTTAGGTTTAAATAGGGTTTAGGGTTTTGGTATTTTTTTTTAATAGAGAACAAATTAGATTCAACATTTCTTCTTCGATGTCATCAACCAAGAAACACACCCAAGTTTTCTAAGACACAAGTGACGATATAGATAAAAATGAGCACGCATAGAGCAAATCAGAAACCCTATATAACTAGAATCATCTCTAAAGATACAGTTCCATAAGTAGTATCGGATTAGTTCTTCGCTTCTAGTTCCTATTAGAACCACCCCGCCTCTCGAGAAGGATCCATCATCATATCCTCGATCTCTCCCTCGCCACCACCATGGATGTAACCTTCGCCACTCCTCTCACCTACATAATGACCATTGCTCGACCCTACCTATATCCACCAGACCTCCGTGATCCCCCACCACCACGTGATAATCGCCACGATTCGCCTCCACCTCTAGACTAGCTGATTGATGGTGATGTCTTGCCATAAAGGTTCCCATTCTGGGTTTAGGTTTAAGTTTATTAGGTTTTAGGGTCTAGTTTATTTTTAATTTATTTATTTTAGTTTAGGGTTTTCGCTTTTAGGGTTAATGGTTTGGGTTTAGGGTTTAGGATTTGGGCTTAGGGTTTAGGGTTTAGGTTTTAGGTTTAGGGTTTTAGGATTTTTTTTTTGGATTGATCCTTTTTTTTTTAAATTTAGTTTTCTTCAGTGCAAGAAACAAAAAGGATGAAATTAAAAATTAATTTAGGGTTTAAAGGTTTTAGGGTTTAAGATTTAGGGTTTAGGGTTTAGGGTTTAGAGTTTAGGGTTTTAGAGTTTAGTGTTTAGGGTTTAGGTTTAGTTTATTTTATTTATTTTACATTTAAGTTTAGGGTTTAGGGTTTAAGGTTTAGGTTTCTTTAGTTTAGGGTTTAGCTTTTGGTTTTTTTTATAGAACAAATTCAGATTCAACAATTTCTTCAACCAAGTAACACACTAAGTTTTCTAAGACGCAAGCGATGACGTAGACAAAAAATGAGCACACATATAACAAATCAAAGACGCTAAATAACTAGAACCGTGTCTACTATAAAGTCACAGGGTTTGGGATTTAGGGTTTAGGGTTTATGGTTAGGGTTTAGGGTATAGGATTTAGGGTTTATTTTTTTAACTCAAATGATTCCATAACAAACAAGAAATTACCAAATCAAACATGACATTATCCTCTAACAACTAGTAAAACAGGATAAAATAAAATGCAATTCAAAAATTCACAAAAATGTTATTTTACAAAATGATTTTACTCCCAAATTAAACAAAGCTTAGTCGAACAAGTTGAAACCCATATTGTCATCGATTACTCTGCAGGCTCTTTCTTCTTCTCTTCACTACAACAGTCGTAGTAGTAGTAGTAGTAGGAGTAGGAAAAGCATAAGGTATAGTAGCCACATCAAATTTACTAGGTTCCTTCAAATACCTTAACCTTTCCCTACGTGTGTATGTAATCGTGGCAATCATGACGCGAGGACATTCTTGTAAGCGCTGATGAACATATACGCAAAGATGGGTGGGATAAGAGAATGCCGTGAGAGAGAAGTGATCATTGAAAGGCCAAAACTTCGATGAGATCATCTTCAGAGGTCAAGCACCTGATTAAACATCAACCATCATCATACGTGACAAGGGCCATAAGAGAATGGCCTAATCCCCATCTTACCGAGTGAGCCTCGAGGATCCCACCTTATCACTTTTTTTTAATCTGCTCTAAGGTGATAATTTCAATAGTACCTTTGTTGATCTTAGTTAATGTTGAGAACCTAAGAAAGAAGTGTGAATTTTCTAGACTAGTGTTGCTTGTAGGAACCACAACGTCAATAGGTGCAACAAGACCAAAATGGGCAAGAGCATTATCTTAGTATTTCACAACCACTTTGCTAACTTCTTTAAGATCACCTTTCGTAAAAATCAGCTCAACCGGGGTTTAGGGCTTAGGGTTGGAGGGTTTAGGGTTAAGGGTTTAGGGGTTTAGTAGGTTTAGGTTTAGGGTGCTTTAGGGTTTAGGATTTTTTTAGGTTTAGGGTTGAGGTTTAGGGTTGTAGTTTGTGGTGTGGTTTAGGATTTAAGTTTATGTTTTTTTTAAATTACAAACCACAGGTTTAGGTTTATTTAATTTATTTTATTTATTTAATTTATATAATTTTATTATTTAGGTTTCTTATTTATTTTAATTTAGTTAGTTTGCTTATTTTAAGTTTATTTATTTTAGTTTAGAGTTTTATTTTAGTTTATTTTTAGGTTTAGGTTTACTTTTAGTTGAGTTTTATTTTATTTTATTTTTTAGGTTTAGGTTTTATTTTATTTGAGGTTTAGGTTTATTTTATTTTCTTAGTTTAGGTTTTAGGTTTTATTTTAGGTTATTTGTACATTTTATTTTATTTTAGGTTTAGGTTTATTTTAGTTAATTTTATTTTATTTAGTTTAGTTTGGTTTAGGTTTAGTTTATTTTAGGTTTAGGGTTAGGTTTATTTATTTTAGTTTAGGTTTTATTTTATTTTGTTTATTTTATTTTATTTTATGTTTAGTTTAGTTTAGGGTTTAGGTTTTATTTTATTATTTTTATTTTACTTTTATGTTTAGGTTTTTTATTTAGTTTTATTTTATTATTTTAGGTTTATTTTATTTTATTTTATGTTTTGTTTTATTTTATTTAGGTTTTACTTTTAGGTTAAATTTTTAGTTTTAGATTTTTTTATTTAGTTTATTATTTTTTAATTTAATTTTAGTTTAGGTTGGTTTAGTTTAGGTTTTATTTATTTTTATTTTATTTTATTTAGGTTTAGGTTTATTTATTTATTTTATTATTTAGTTTAGGTTTAGTTTTTTAGGGTGAGTTGGTAGGGTAGGGTTTAGGTTTAGGGGTTTAGGGTTTAGGTTGGTTAGGGTTTGTGGGTTTAGGTGTAGTGTTTATTCTTTAGGGTTTAGGTTTTTAGGTTTTAAGGTTTAGGGTTTTTTTTATAACTAAAATGAATTTATTGCTCAGAAAAATAGGTACAAGAAGACCATATTCGAGACTAAACTCAGAAAGAAAAAAAAACTAGTACTCAAATGAGCTACAAGATAATCCTAAAGAGTTTATTCCCTATACTAATACATCAAAGAGCAATAAAAAAAACAAAGACAACTAAAAAAGCTAAGCCAAAGACATTAAAGGGTAAGAATCCATGGAGCTCCAAAAGGACCTCCAAAGAGACGAAGATCCATAAGAAATGGAAACATGCAGCTTGCAATTGAAGACAACTCCAGCCATCTAAGAAAAGTAGACCATCAGTAAGACTCTAGCTCCCTCCAAGAAGAAGAAGAGACCAATTGAAAAAGAGAAGGAAATCAGAAAACATAAAGAGAAAAAACTCACGCTCATATATGAGGAAAGAATGATAATCACAATAATGAGGGGCATCAAATCCTAAGTGTATTCGACTTCAAAGAAGGGTTACAAATATGAAAAGTCACCAACCACAAAAATATCAAGGAAAATATCCATCATCATCATAACCATCCCACCAAAGAAAAAATACAAATCTATTATAGTAGCCACCTAAAAAAGAAAAGTGAAGCTAAGGAAATAGAAAGAGAGAGGACAGCAACATATAAAATTAACATAAGGCAATCCGAACAAAAACAAATATGAACAGAAAGAGGAAGAAAAGAAGCTCACAACCCAAAAAAAAAGAAGAAAAGAGCCCTCAAAGAAAAATCCAACAAAGCCCAAAACAATACCAATCCAAAGCCACCAAGGCACCAATCCAACAGAGCCCACAACAACACCAATCCAAAGCCACCAAGCCACCAACCAAAGGAAACGAAACATCCAACAGAGCAGCCAGAAAATAGAGCACCCAAGAAAAATAGCCCACGAAAGAGCAAGAGAACCAAACCAACAAATAGAAAAAAAAAGAAGAAAAAAAAGCTAAAATAAACAACTAGAGAAAAAACATATCAATGGACAAACCACACACCAAGGATAAAAACCCAACCTACCACCAACAAAGAGAGCAAAAGCACCAACCAAAGAAAGGCAAGCCAATAGAATCAAAGCCAGCAGCACAAAACCAACCAACCAAAGGGCACAAAAAAAAACCAAGCAAACAGGAAGCCAAAAACACCAAGCCAGAAAGAGAAAAATTAGCCAAGAAGCCAGTACTCTAGCTAGCAAGAAAGCACACAGCAAAAGCTTAACCAACAAATAAAAAAAAAAGCAAAACCTCCCAAGATAGAAATTATTTTGAAGAAGTTTTGAATGAGTAACCCTCAAGTGAGGAGGGGCATAAATTTGAACACTTTTTTTTTTTTCTTCTTGTAGTTTTATAACCATGCCCTTTCTCCAAAAAAATCTCCATCTAAAATGAATCAAGATATTATAAAAGGCATGGGGATCAAAAGCTATCAATTTCAAAGAAGAGCATTTAGAATCATCCACAACATTAGACAAAGGAAAATCAAATAGTATGCATTTTGAATCGAAGTGAAAGGAGTTGAAATTGCTTTATTAAGAAAACAATTATCAATATTTTCACCTTCCAACAAAATCAAGAGTATCCTCCTTTCTTCATTCATAAAAGAACCAAGAGATGCATAATCCATATTTTAGTAATCTTCATGTGGGACTAAAATAAGATTTAAATCCCTTAGAAACACATACAGATTACCAAAATTCTAAACATAATTACCACCATAGAAAACCATCATTTTGAACTGATGAGAGAATTATCACGTGTATCTAAATCTTGTTTTAAAAGAAGGATCACCATATTAACAAGATTATCTAGACCGGTTAAAATATCAAACAAGAACATTCTTTTCACCACCATTCTCAATCAAAGAAGGAAAGAAATAGTCTCTTTCCCATGATCTAAAGCAGCATAGGAGAAAGAGGAACAACATCCAATTGATTAGAAGAAATGGTGTTAGCATCAATAATATTCAAACCATCATCATGAAAGGACTTACACACAACATCCAAACCATTAGAGTCATTAACCACAGCCTCTAAAGTCTTTCCTTTAATAGAATCATCAAAAGAGATACTTAGAGCTTGATTATTAGTTAAAATAGTTTTAGAAACATCAAAATAACCTTTTGCATTAGACAAATCATCAATAGGTAAAACATTTTTGGAAGATTCAAAAATCTGGTTTTGCAAAACATCAAAATTTTGAAAAGATTTTTTTTCTTTATCCAACTTGATAGAATCATTAGTTTTTCAACAATTGAATTCTTAGGTGATTTTTTCCTAAGAGATGGATGAACAATAAAGCATTTTGAAATTTCATGCCCATGAATCTTACAATGATTACAAAAAATGGGAAAGTTCTCAAAAACAACTTTCTGAAAATAACTGCATTCTTCGAACCCAAACAAATTTCTTTCAAATATTTTTTAGTAATATCAATCTCTAAGAATTCTAGCAACATACTCTAGAAGAAGTAGTTGTTGCTTGATCAACTTGGCCACCAAAAATAAACCCAATAGCATAATAAATGATGATTAAATAGATGAATCACAAGTTAGGTAAAGAAATCCAAATGGGAATAATAGAGACTCTTCATTAACATCAAACATAAGTGTCCACTTTAATACACATTTGATAATTAAAAACATAGTAAGAATGCCTAGAAAATTTCCATAACCAAGGTCATTAGAAAGTTTAATTAGAACATGCCTTACATCAATAGAAAAGAACCGATAAATTTAATCTATGAAAAAAAGAATAATATCTTCCATCTTTGGTCATTTAAATGATAACTTTCCAATCAAAGAAAAAGCAAAAGGCGAAGCTAATCTTTCAATATGCTCATCTGAAATCATAATTTTTGGAGTACCTTTAAAAGTCATATGAAGAAATTTCAAAGAAGGCTCGGTGGAGGAATTCTTACCATCTAAAGCCTAATTGAAAGATTTAGTAACAACAGGTAATTTAAAGGTAGGATTACCCAAAAAATCAGTTTCCCTAGTGGTATCCATGGGCACATCAGATTTACACCATCGATTTGAAGATGTCAACGCCATGAGTCACGGCACCGTAATAAGAACATGTCAAGATCAGTCGAAGGCTGACAATCTATAGGGAATCCAAGAGAGAAAGCACTTGAAAACTCACCAAGAATGAGATGGATCCCAAAATCCCCCAATAATAGGGTTTAGTTTAGTTTTAGGGTTTATTTTTTTAGGTTTAGTATTTATTAGTTATTATTATGTTTTATTAGTTTTAGGTTATTATTAGTTTATTATTAGTTTTATGTTTAGTTTAGTTAGTTTAGTTTTAGGTTATTATATATATAGTTATTATCACAGTTAGTTTAGGGGGGGGGAGGGGTAGTTTATTTAGTTTATTTAGTTAGTTAGTTTTAGTTTTATTTATTATTATTATTTTAGTTAGTTATTTATTTATTTTTGTTATTATTATTAGTTTATGGTTTTATTATTATTTAGGTTTTAGTTAGTTTTTTAGTTAGTGGTTTTAGTTTTATTAGTTTAGTTTAGTTTTTATTTTATTATTAGTTTAGTTTATTAGTTTTATTAGTTTATGGGTTTAGGTTTATTATTATTACTAATTTTAGTTTAGTTTATGGTTTAGATTTATAGTATTATTAGTTTATTATTATTATTGTATTATTAGTTTATTATTATTATTTATTATTAGTTAGTTTAGTTTTTATTATTAGTTATTATTAGTTTTAGTATTATTAGTTATTAGTTAGTTAGTTATTAGTTATTATTATTATTATTAGTTATTAGTTTTTATTAGTTAGTTTATTATTATTATTATCATTATTATTAGTTTTTAAGTTTATTTAGTTTTGTTATTTAGTTTTAGTTATTTTAGTTATTTTGTTTTTATTATTATTATTAGTTTATTGTTAATTAGTTATTTTAAGTTTTTAGTTATGTTTTATTATTATTATTATAATTATTAGTTAGTTTATTAGGTTATATTATTATTATGTTTATTGTTAGTTATTTTTATGGTTTCTTAATTTAGTTTAGATTTAGTTATATTAGCTAATTAGTTATTTATTATTAATTATTATTAGATTAATAGTTTAGTTTTAGTGTTTATTATTTATTAGGGTTTAGGATGATTTAGTAATTAGTTTAGTTTTATTAGTTAGTTATTTTAGTTAGTTTGTTTATTAGTTTATTAGTTATTTATTATTAGTTTTATTTAGTTTATTATTAGTTTTAGCATTTTATAAGTTATTATTAGAACTTTAGTTTATTAGTTTTATTAGTAGTTATTAGTTAGTTTAGTTTAATTATTAGTTTATTAGTTTTTTGTTATTATTTAGTTACTATTATTAGTTTTATTAGTTATTATTATTATTTTACTTTAGTTTAGTTTGTTATTATTAGTTTTATTATTAGTTTATTAATTTAGGTTTGGGGGTTTAGTGTTTAGTTTATTTATTATTATTATTATTATTATTATTTTTATTTTATTATTAGTTATTTTGTTATTACTATTAGTTTTATTAGTAGTTTTTTATTTAGTTTTATTATTTATTAGTTTAGTTAGTGTTTAGTTTAGTTTAATTTTATTATTTATTTAGTTTATTATTATTGTTAATTTATTTTTTTAGTTTTTTATTATTATTTTTATTATTATTTAGTGTTCTTTTTAGTAATTATTAGTTTTAGTTTAGTTTATTTTATTATTATTATTAGTTATTAGTTTATTATTTTAGTTAGTTTAATTAGTTTATTATTATTAGTTAGTTTATTAGTTTGTTTATTATTAGTTTAGTATATTTATTTTATATTTTATTTATTATTTAGTTTATTATTATTTTGTGTTTTATTATTATTAGTTTAGTTTTTAGTTTTTTATTTAGTTTAGTTTATTTTTAGTGTTAGTTATTAGTTATTTAGTTTTAATTTATTATTTTATTAGTTTATTATTAGTTTTTAGTTATTATTATTTATTAGTTTTATTTAGTTTAGTTATTTATTAATTATTTTATTATTATTATTTAGTTATATTATTTATTTTATTATTAGTTTTAGTTTTATTAGTTTACTTAGTTTAATTATTAATTTAGTTATTTGGTTTAGTTTTATTATTAGTTATTTATTAGTTATATGTTTAGTTTAGTTTATTATAGTTATTATTATTAGTTATTTATTTATTAGGGTCTCATTTAATTGGTTTATTAATTTAGTTTTAGTTATTAGTTTAGGTTTAATTTAGTTTTATTAGTTTTATTAATTTATTTTTAGTTAGTTTATTAGTGGTGTCTTTTGTTTATGTTTATTATTTATTATTAGTTAGTTTGTTATTATTATTAGTTATTATTTAGTTAGTCTAGTTTAATTAGTTTTATTAGTTTTTATTTTAGTTTATTATTATTTTATTAGTTTTAGTTTTACTTAGTTTAGTTTCATATTTTATTAATTTTCTATTAG
The DNA here is from genome assembly GCA_021442155.1 of Cymbidium sinense. Taxonomy (NCBI): domain Eukaryota; kingdom Viridiplantae; phylum Streptophyta; class Magnoliopsida; order Asparagales; family Orchidaceae; genus Cymbidium; species Cymbidium sinense. The sequence goes on along the minus strand of CM038229.1, from coordinate 13,694,133 downwards.
GGTTTGGGGTTTAGGGTTTAGGGTTTAAGGTTTAGTTTTTAGGTTTTTGGGTATAGGGTTTATTTGGGGTTGTAGGTTTAGGTTTGGGTTTGTAGTTTTAGTTTAGCATTGGGGTTAGGTTATTATTTTTTTATAATTTTAATTTTTTATATTTTAGGATTTAGGGTTTATTATTTTTTTTAATAAGGAATAAATTGAGATTCAACATTTCTTCTTTTTGATTTCATCAACCAAGTAACAAACCAAGTTCTCTAAAACACAAGAGATGACATAGATAAAAAATGAGCACCCACAGAGCAAATGAAAAACCCTAAATAAGTAGAACCATCTCTACTATAAAGACATAGTTTCATAAGAAGTAGATCAAATCGATTGTTCTTTAGTTTCTCCAGTTCTCATCAGAACCACCTTAGCCTCTCAAGTAGCGGGATCCACCATTATATCCCCGATCTCTACCTCTGCCACCACCATGACTATAACCTCCGTCATTCCTCTTGCCTCCATAACCACCACTGCTCCAACCACCACCTCCATATCCACCAGCACCTCTAGATCCCCCAACATTCCTGTGATAATCACCGCCGCCGCCTTCGCCTCCACCTTCTCCTCCACCACCAGATATGGATTGAGCCTGTTGACGGTGATGTTCCTACTATCAAGGTTCTACCCATTCTTAGAATTTAGGTTTAGTTTAAGTTATTTAGGTTTTAGGGTTTAGGTTTTTTTTTAAATTTATTTTTACTTTAGTTGGGGGTTTGGGATTTAGGGTTTGGGGGTTTGGGGTAGGGTTTAGGTTTAAGGTAGGGTTGGGAGGTGGGGTGGATCAGTTAGGGTTTAGTGGATTTTGTGGTATGCTTTAGGGTTGTTGGATTTTGTAGGTTTAGGGTCAGGTAGGAGTAGGGTAGGGTATGGTTTATTTAGAGTCCATGGTTTGGGTTTGGGGTTTAGGGTTAGGGTCTGTTAGTTAGGTTTAGGCAAGGTTAGTTTTTATAGGATTTAGTTTTAGGATTATATGTTAGGATTTAGTTAATTTAGGGTTTAGGGTTGTTTAGAATTTAGGGTTTAGGGAGTGATTAGTGTTTAGTTTTAAAGCAAACCCAGAGGTTTAGGTTTATTTAATTTATTATATTTTAGTTTTATTTAAGTCATTTATCATAGTTTATTATTTATTTTAGTTATTTATTTTAGTTTAGGTTTTTATTTCAGTTTATTTTCTAGGTTTAAGTTTAGGTTTATGGTTTTTTTATTTTGTTTTATTTTTTATTTTACTTTTTTAGGTTTAGGTTTAATTTTTTTTATTTTAGGTTTTATTTTAGTAGATTTTTATTTTAGTTTATTTTATTTGTTTAGTTTAGGCTTTTGGTTTAGTATATTTTAGGTTTAGTTCTTTTTTTAGTTTAAGGTTAAGGTTTTATTTTTTATTTATTTTTAGGTTTTTATTTAGTTTTTATTTTATTTTATTTTATTTTATTTTAGGTTTATTTTATTTTTATTTTATGTTTAGTTTTTATTTTATTTATGTTTTTTATTTTTAAGTTTAATTTATGTTTTTAGTTTAGTTTAGATTTTTATTTATTTATTTTAATTTAGTATTTTATTTTATTTTTATGTTTAGGTTTAGGTTTTAGTTTATGTGTTTATTATATTATATTATTTTATTTTATTTAAATTTTCATATTTTTATTTATTTTAATTTTAGGTTTCAATTAGTTTATGTTTAGGTTTTTAGGTTTTTAGGTTTTTAGGGTTTAGGGTTAAGGGTTTAGTTTAGGTTTCTATTTGTGTTTTGGGGGTTATAGGTTTAGTTTAAGTTTTAAGGTTTAGGGTTTAGGGTTTAGAGTTTTAGGGTTTGGGGTTTAGGTTATGATTAAGGGTTTAGGTTTTAGGGTTTAGGGTTCATGGTTTAGTATTAATTTTAGGGTTAGGGCTTTTTATTTAGTTATTTATTTTTAAATTAACTAAACTCATAGGTTTAGGTTTATTTAGTTTATTTTTTATTTATTTTAGTTTATTAATTTTTCATTTTTATTTAGGTTTATTTTTATTTTTATTTATTTTATTTTATTTATTTTAGGTTTTTTTATTTTAGTTTATTTTTTAAGTTTCAGTTTAGGTTTAGGTTTATTTTTAGTTTAGTTTTATTTTTTTATTATTTTTTTAGGTTTTATTTTATTTTTTTTAAGTTTAGTTTAGGTTTTATTTTATTTTTTAAGGTTTAGGTTTTAGGTTTTATTTTAGGTTTATTTTTTTAGGTTAAATTTTAGCTTTAGGTTTAGTTTAGTTTATTTTATTTTATTTAGTTTAGTATTAGGTTTAGGTTTAGTTTATTTAGGTTATGTTTTACTTATTTTAGTTTAAGTTTAGGTTTATTTTTTTATTTTATTTTAGGATTAGGTTCTTTTAGTGTAGGGTTTATGTTTTATTTTATTTATTTTAGGTTTATTTTTGGTTTAGATTTTATTTTAGTTTTTTTTATTTTATTTTCTTTAAGTTTATTTTATTTTATTTTAGGTTTAGTTTTAAATTTATTTAGGTTTTTTTTATCTTTGTTATTTAGGTATTTATTTATTTTATTTTAGTTTAGCTTTTATTTTTTATTTTATTTTTTTTAGGTTTAGGTTTTGGTTTAGGTTATAGTTTATGTTTTTATTTTGTTTTATTTTTTATTTTATTTTGGTTTAAATTTTTTTATTTATTTTATTTTTATGTTTTACTTACTTTAAGTTTAGCTTTTTTAGCTTTTTAGGGTTTAGGGTTTAGTGTTTAGAGTTTAGAGTTTAGGTATTAGGGATTAAAGATTAGGGATTAGGGTTTAAGGTTTAGGTTTTAGGGTTTAGGGTTTAAGGTTTAAGGTTTTGGTTAGGGTTTGGGGTTTAGTTTTTTAGGGTTTAGGTTTTGGGTTTTGGGTTTGGTTTTAGGTTTAGGGTTCAGGTTTTAGTTTAGGGTTTAGGATTTTTGGTTTCTTTTAAGAAAGAACAAATTCATATTGAACATTTCTCCTTTTTAATTTCATCAACCAAGTAACACAACAAGCTTTCTAAGACATAAGTGACAACATAGATCAAAAATGAGCATGCAAAGAGGAAATCAAAACCCTAGATAACTAGAACTATCTCATTGTAAAGACTTAGTTCCATAAGAATGGATCGGATCTTTAGCTTCTCCACCCCATCAATCACGCCTCTCGAGTAGCCTGATCCACCATCATATCCCAGATCTCTCCCATTGCCACCACCTCGAATGTAACCTCTGTCGCTCATCCCACCTCCATAACCACCACTACTCTCACCACCACCTCCATATCCACCAAGATCTGATCCCCACCACCATCGGAGCACGCCTCCACCTTCCCTCCATCGCGGATCTAAACTCAGCCTAATGATGGTGATGTTCGCCTAAGGTTACCCCCATTGAAGAGGTTTAGCTTTAGGTTTAGGTTTATTAGGTTTTAGAGTTTAAGTTTAATTTTTAATTTATTTAGTTACTTTAAATTTAGGTTTAGGGTTTGGGGTTTAGGGTTTAGTCAGGGTTATGGTTTAGGGTTTATGATTTAAGGTTTAGGTTTTGGGGTTTAGTGTTTTAGGGCTTATGCTTTTAGGGTTTAGGGTTTAGGGTTTGGGGTTTAGGGTTTCTTAGGGTATAGGGTTTATGGTTTAGGGTTTAGGGTTGTAGGTTTAGGCTTGTAGGTTTAAGGTTTATGGTTTAGGATTTAGGGTTTAAGTCTTTTTTTAATATTAAGTAAACTGGTAAGTTTTGGTTTATTTAGTATATTTAGTTTGTTTTTTATTTATTTAAGGTTTAGGGTTTAGTCTTTATGGTTTAGGTTTTATGTTTTAGGGTTTAGAGTTTAGGGTTTAAGTTATTAGGGTTTAGGGTTTAGGGTTTAGGCTTTATAGTTTAAGTTTTTAGGTTTCTGATTTGAGGATTTAGGTTTAGGGTTCTGGCTTTAGTTTAGGGTTTAGGGTTTTATTTTTTTCTTTAATAGAGAACAAATTCTGATTAAACATTTCTTCTTTTCGATTTCATAAACCAAGTAACACACCAAGTTTTCTAAGACACAAGCAACAACATAGTTCAAAACTGAGCATGCATAGAGAAAATCCAAAATAGTAGATAACTAGAAACATCTCTACTATAAAGGCACAACCATAACCACCTCCCTCAGTAGGAATCCACCATCATATGCTAATCTCTCTCTCCTTCCCACAACCACTCAGAACCTCCGCTCCCTCTCCATAACTACCACTTCTCTAATCACCACCTCTATAGCCAGTAGCACTTCCAGATCGCCCGCCACCATTGTGATAACCACCACCTCCGCCTCTCCCTCAACCGCCAGATCTAGACTGATCCTGGTTGACGGAGATGTTCCTGACATCAAGGTTCTGCCCATTCTTAGGGTTTTGGTTTAAGTTGAGGTTTATTAGATTTTAGGGTTTCGGTTTATTTTATAGTTTATTTACATACTTTATGTTTAGGTTTAGGGTTTGGGGTTTAGGGTTTATGGTTTATGGTTTATGGTTAGGGTTTAGGGCATAAGGATTAGGGTTTAGGTTTTAGGGTTTAGGGTTTAGCATTTTATCGTTTATGCTTTTAGGGTTTAGGGTTTAGGGTTTAGGATTGTTCGGGATTTAGGGTTTAAGTTTTTTTTAAAAAAAATTAAGTAAACTAGTAGGTTTAGGTTTATCTAGTATATTAAGTTTATTTTTTATTTATTTTAGTTTACTTTATTTTTTTAATTATATTTAGGTTTATTTTTTATTTTTATTTAGAATGATTTATTTTAGGTTTATTTATTTTAGTTTAGGTTTTTTATTTTAGTATATATTTATAGGTTTAGGTTAAAGTTTATTTTATTTTATTTAGTCTAGGTTTAGTTTTAGTTTAGTTTATTTTATGTTTATGTTTAGATTTTATTTATTTTAGTTTAATTTTTTTAGTTTAGGTTTAGCCTTTTAATTTTGTTTATTTATTTTTTATGTTTAGATTTTTTTTAGTTTAGTTTAGGTTTTATTTTTTTTATTTTAAGTTTATTTTTTACTTTCATTTAGTTTTTTATTTTATTTTATTTTAGGTTTATTTTATTATTTTATGTTTTAGTATTTATTTTATTTTAGGTTTTTTATTCTTAGATTTATTTTTTAGTTTAGTTTTAGGTTTATTTAATTTATTTATTTTACTTTATTTTATTATTTTGGTTTTGTTTAGTATGGTTTATTATATTTTATATTATATTTAGGTTTAGGTTTTATTTTATTTATTTTAGGTTTTATTTTAGAGGTTTAGGTTGGAGTTTTAGGTTTAGGGTTTGGAGGGTTTTGGGATTTAGGTTTGGAGCCAGGGTTTGGGTTTAGGTTTAGGTCAGTTTAGGTGTGGTTTAGGGTAGCTTAAAGGTTTAGGGTTATTTTTGGATTTAGTGTTTATGGTGGTTTAGGAGTTTAATTTAGAGTTTAGGGTTTTGGGTTTAGGTCAGTTGGGTTGGGTTAGGGTTAATGTATGGTTAGGGTATCTGTTTAGGTTTAGTTTTAGTTTGGTTGGGTTGTAGGAGGGTCCCAGGTTTATGGTTTGGTATATAAGAGGTTTAGGGTTTTTTAAAATTAAGTAAACCCAGGATTAGGTTTATTTTATTTTTATTTATTTTAATTTATTTTAATTTATTTTATTTAGGTTTATTTTTTATTTTGTTTAATTTAGTTTAGTTTATTTTAGGTTTATTTATTTTTTTTTTTTTTAGGTTTTATTTTGGTTTATTTATTTTTTATGTGTAGGTTTGCATATTTTTAGTTTAGTTTTATTTTATTTTATTTTTTTTAGGTTTAGGTTTTATTTTTTTTTTAGGTTTAAGTTTAATTTTTAATTTTATTTTTAGGTTTATGTTTTATGTTGTTTTTAGGTTTATTTTTCATTTTAGTTTATGTTTATTTATTTTACTTTATTTTTTTATTTTTAGTTTAGGTTTAGGTTTAGTTTATTTTATAGGTTTAGTTTTTTATTTATTTTAGTTTAGTTTATTTTAGTTTAGGTTTAGTTTATTTTATTTTATTTTATTTTATTTTGTTTATTTTAGTTTTCTTTAAGTTTCTTTTAGGTTTTATTTTTTTTATTTATTTTAGGTTTTATTTTTAAATTTATTTTTTAAGTTTAGGTTTTTATTTAGTTTTTATTCTATTTTATTTTAGGTTTTTATTCTTATTTTATGTTTGGGTTTTATTTTAGGTTTAGGGTTTAGGATTTACAATTTAGGGTTTGGGTTTAGGTTTAGGGTTTAAAGTTTAGTTTAGGGTTTAGGTTTATGTTAGTTTAGGCTTTAGGATTTTGGGTTTTTAGGGTTTAGGATTAGGGTTTAGGGTTTAGGTTTTAGGGTTTTATGGTTTTTAGGGTTTAAAGTTTAGGGTTTAGGTTTTAGTTTAGGGTTTAGGGTTTCAGGTTTTTTTTAATAAAGAACAAATTTAGAATAAACATTTCTTATTTTTGATTTCATCAACCAAGTAGCAGACCAAGTTTTCTAAGATACAAGTGACGACATAGATCTAAAATGAGAATGCATAGAGAAAATCAAAAACCCTAGATAACTAGAACCGTCTCTACTATAAAGACATAGTTCCATAAGCAGCAGATCGGATCGGCCGTTCTTCAATTTATCCAATTCCCATTAGAAACACCCTCGCCTCTGGACTATCGGGATCCGTCATCATATCCCTAATCTATTCCATTGGCCACTACCATGGTTGTTACCACTATCGCTCCTCCCGCCTCCATAACCACCTTCTCCATATCCAGTAGCACCTCCAGATCCTATCTCCACGACCACCACCATATCCACCAGCACCTCTAGTAGAGTTAGGGTTTAGGGTTTAAGGTTTAGTTTTAGTCTTAGGATTTAGGATTTTTTTAGCTGAGTTTGGGTATGGGATATAAGGTTTAGGTTAGTGGGGTTTAGGGGTGATTTTGGGTTTTAGGGTTTAGGGTTTAGTGTTTACGATATAGGGTTTAGGGTTTGGGTTTAGGGTTTGGAGTTTATGGTTTAGGGTTTTTTTAGATATTTATTTTTTAATTTTTTTTAAATTAAGTAAATCTGTACGTTTAGGATTAATTAGTTTATTTAGTTTTTTTTCATTTATTTTATTTTATTTATTTTATTTTAGGATCATTTTATTTTTATTTAGTAAATTTATTTAGTTTATTTATTTTAGTTTAGGTTTTATTTTGGTTTACTTTTAAAATTAGGTTTCAGTTTAAGTTTTATTTTAGGTTTAGGTTTCATTTTATTTTTAGGTTTAGGTTTAGTTTTTTTATTTTATTTTAGTTTAGTTTAGGTTTTTTTTATTTTAGGTTTATTTTAGTTTTATGTTTAGGTTTATTTTAAGTTTATTTTATTTTATTTTAGTTTAGGTTTAGTTTAGTTTAGGTTTATTTATTTTAGTTTAGGTTTATTTTATTATTTATTTTATTTTAAACAAAGCATAAGTTTTTAGTGTAGGGTTTAGGTTTTATTTTTCTTTATTTTAGGTTTATTTTTTAGGTTTAGGTTTTATTCCATTTTTATTTATTTTTTTAGGAATTAATGTTTATTTTAGGTTTAGATTTTATTTATTTAGTTTTATTTTATTTAGTTTTATTTTATTATTAATAGGTTATTATTATTTTAAATTAATTATTTTAATTTAGGTATTAGGTTTTAGGTTTAGAGGTCAAGTTTAGGGGGTTTAGGGTTTAGGGTTTAGAGTTTAGGGTTTAGGGTGGGTTTAGTTTAGGGTTTAGGGTTTAGGTTTAGGGAGGATTTAGGATTTAGGGTGGGAAGTTTAGGTTTAGAGTTTAGGGTTTAGGGTCAGGTGTGGTTAGGTGTGGTTGGAGGTTTAGGGTTTAGGTTTAGTTTAGTCAGGTAGGTAGGTTTGGGGAGGGTTTAGGGAGTGGTTTAGGGTTTAGGTTGGGTAAGATGATTTAGGGTTTGGGTTTAGGTTTGGTTTAGTGTTTAGTTTTTGGGCTTTAGAGAAAATCCAAAATCATGAGATAACTAGAAACATCTCTACTATAAAGACAGTTGCATAACCCACCTCACAGGGCGGATCCACCATCATATCCCTGATCTCTCCTTCCACCACCACCACCACGGCTGTAACCTCCGTCGCTCTTCCTGCCTCCATAACTACCACTTCTCTGACCACCACCTCCATATCCACTAACACCACCAGATCGCCCACCACCACTGTAATAACTGCCACCTCCACCTTCACCTCAACCACGATCTAGATCGATCTTGTGATGTTCACATCAAGGCTCGGCCCATTCTTTGGGTTTTAGTTTAGGTTGAGGTTTATTAGATTTTATGGTTTAGGTTTATTTTATAATTTATTTACATACTTTAGGTTTATGTTTAGGGTTTGGGGTTTAGGGTTTATGTTTTATGCTTAGGGTTTAGAGTTTAAACATTAGGGTTTAGGGTTCAGTGTTTTAGTGTTTATGCTTTTAGGGTTTAGGATTTGGGTGGATTTTGATTTAGAGTTTATGGTTTAGGGTTTAAGTTTTTTTAAAAATAATTAATTAAACTAGTAGGTTTAGGTTTATCTAGTATATTAAGTTTATTTTTATTTATTTTAGTTCATTTATTTTTTTTATTTATGTTTAGGTTTATTTTTTATTTTTTATTTAGTTTAGTTTATTTATTTTAGTTTAGGTTTTTATTTTAGTATTATTTAGGTTTAGGTTGAGGTTAAAGTTTATTTTATTTTATTTATTCTAGGTTTAGGTTTAGGTTTAGATTTTATTTATTTCAGTTTAGTTTATTTTAGTTTAGGTTAGCTTTTTTTAATTTGTTTATTTATTTTTTTTATGTTTAGATTTTTTTAGTTTAGGGTTTAGGTTTTATTTTTTATTTATTTTTAAGTTTTTTTTTTAGGTGTAGGTTTTTATTTAGTTTTTATTTTATTTTATTTTAGGTTTATTTTATTTTTAGTTTACGTTTAGTATTTATTTTATGTAGGTTTTTATTCTTAGATTTATTTTATTTTTTAGTTTGGTTTAGGTTTTTATTTATTTTATTTTATTTTATTTTTACATTTTATTTTATTTTATTTTTACTTTTTATAATATTACCAAGAGTTCTGTACTACATGCTAGGACTGTTTAAAAATAACTCATTAATGCTCCTAGATAAGTACTCAACATTAATAATAAATTAAGTAGGAGAAAAAGGATCCCCTTGTCTTCAGACATGGGAAGAAGGAAAGAAGCCCAAACCTTCCCCATTAAGCAAAATAGAAAACCAGGTATTATTAATACAATTTTTAATAAGAAAAGTAAATTTATCAAAAACACAAATAAGTTTAGAATATGGAATAGGAAATTCCAAGAGATATTATCAAAAGCTTTGGTAATATCTAATTTCAAAAGATTATTTTCACCTCTAGTCTTAGCATCTAAGTCATGAATTAATTCCTCGGCAAGTAAAATGTTATTAGAAATATATCTACCTCTAACAAAATTAGTTTGGTTTAGAGAGATGATCTTATGAAGTAAAGGACTAAGCCTATTGGCAAGAATTATGGAAATCAGCTTATTGAAGAAGGTGCAAAGACTAATAAGTCTAATATCACTCCAATAGTCCAAATTATCTTTCTTAGGTATGAGAATAATAGAAGTGCAAGAAAAATATCTAAGAAAAAGATTACCATTAAAAAAATCAACCACAGCTTTAATCAAATTATTTTTAATAATAAATAAACAATTTTGAAAAAATGAATAGTGAAACCCTGACTGAACTAGTCTATGTTCATTATTAAGAACTTTAAAAATTTCATCTTCATTAGGCATAATAGTAAGCAAATCATTGTATTCATTGGTAATAATAGAAGGAATCAAGTGCATTTAGAAATAGCTTCATAAGAGCAACACTTATTAAACATATTTCTAAAGTAATTAATAACTGAATCCTTAATATCATTATTCTCCATAATCCATTATCCATTATCATCTTTAATTTTATGAATATTATTTTTTTATTAACTAAAGCATGAAAATACTTAATATTCCTGTCACCATTCGTAATATGTTTACTAGCAGCTTTTTGATGCCAATAAGTCTCTACCATATTTTGAAAATTAACAAGATTATCTTTTGCCTTAGTCAAGTCCTTAATCTTAGAAGGATAAGACATAATAGAGACCTCAAGATCACAACCATTTTTTTCATATCTTTTATATTAGAAAAAAGGTTTTTAAAATAATGCTTGTTCCACCAACCAAGATTTTGCTTAAGTCTTTTAAGCTTAAACCAAAGTCTACTCATCCCATAATCAATTATCGGGATGTAAAGGAGCTTTCCAATTGTTAGCCACAACATTAAAATAATCAATATGCTGAATCCACATGTTCTAAAATCTAGAAGGAGAGAAATTTTTTAATCTATTAGAATTATTTTTAATAGAAACCAAAAGAGGAGCTTGATACAAGGTTCGCCTTAAATGATCAGTAAGTAATATGCCATTGAGTAATCCAATGAGTATTAAGAAGAATCATCCAACCTTTGTCAAAGTCTAGAGTTTTGCCACGTGTAATTAGAACCTTTAAAACCAATATCAATCAAATTATAATCAAGTAATGAATATTCGGAGAGCAACCACCACTTCATTCAAAAGTGAGTAAATTAGTGTTGAAATCACCACCAACAAACCAAGGTTTATTGATAGAGGTAGCAAAATTCATCAAATTATTCCAAAGAAGATTTCTACCGGATCTAAGCCCAAAATACAATAATCACCATAAGAGATTTGAGCATTGACAACTTGTTCAAAATCAACAAGAATAGAAACATCTACAATGTTATTCCAAAAACACCAAATCTTATTACTGATATTAGAGAAAAATTTATTGAAACCGATCATTCTAGCAGCATGGTTAATTTTGTTATCATGAATAAGAAGCTCCAGAAAAAATAAGTAAAGAAGTGTTATGTATACTACAAAGATTTCTAATACGATTATGGATATAGAGGATATCGATCTATCTAACATTCTAAACAAATAAATTGAACATAAAGAAATTAAAAGGGTTAAAAAGGTTAATTAAGTGTGGAGAGAGATGTCATAGCCGATCTAGTGTTTCTTAACAATTTGGGAGGAAAAGTTTTAACATTTTTTCTCTTTTTAGCATGACAAGTTTGGAAACCATTTTCTTTTCCCATATAATCATCATCTGAGAAAAATTTAGCAACGTTAGTCATAGATTTAGGAGAAATCTCCTGATTAGAAATGAGTTCTTCTTCATCCAAGACATTAGACTTTACTAAAGCCAAATGAACATCGAGGATAGGAAGAGAGGGAGCAAAAATAGATTTATTAAGAGGCAAGTGTGAACACCAAGACCTTCCTTTTCATGACCCAAATTATTAGACAAAGCCAAACATTTATGAGAATTTAAATCATCTTGAATCTAGCAAATAGAATAAATTTTTTGAACCTGATTATCATGAAGAATTAAGGCCATATTCTCCATTGAATTTGAATGTTGCATAACATTAATATCCTCATTTATATTGTCAATCAAAGCTTCATTTTCATCAATCAAAGCTAGCAAGGATGCAGGGATTGAATCGGAGGACACATTATCATCATCCAAAAGTTTAGAAAAACTATTATTATTCATGTTATAAGCCTTCAATTGCATAGGAGAAGTTAGAGTTAAAATAGCCTTATTAGGAACATTCAAAAATTCCATTTTTTCAAAGTAACTTTTGGATATTTAACAGTGATTGGCCTAGGGTTAGGAATTGAAGTTTCTTTAACAAGGATTTTCTTTTTTAGGTGAGGTTGGAAAATGAAACATTCAAAATTATCATGCTCATGGATTTTACATTGAACACAAAAGATAGGCAAATTTTCAAATTTAATTCTTTGCATATAACTGTAAGTTTTAGATCTTAACCAAATTTCTTTGGGGTGTTTCTTGGTAATGTCCAAGTCAACAAAGATTCTAGCCACTAAAGGATGAGATTTTGTAGCCATTTCTTGATCAATTTTGCAGCGGTTGACCAAATAAAGCACCCATAGAAAAAAGGAATTGATGGTTAATGAAATGTATTCGCATAATGGGGAAAGAAATCCAAACTGGAATGTCATTGAATGATTTTGATGCAGTCAAAGCCAAGTTAGTTGATGCCCTAGTAGGATTCATAGGATCCTTCAGTTTTCTCCAAGGAATCATCAGGGAAGATGCCAAGCCATAGAGTCAGTCTAATGAAGACATAAAATAGGCTAGCGGTTGTTGATTCAAGAAGGAATCTAGTGAAAATCATGCAAAATAGCTAGCAAGCAGCAGCTAGAAAGCTTAAAATGAGAGGGGGAAAGGGAAATCGCTAGAATGAGACGAGGGCCCAAGTAGTTTTGGTTTTTGGCTCAAATTTAGGATCAGTTTAGAGTTTAGTAGTTTAGTTTAAGTTTAGGAGCCCAGTTTAGGAGGTCCAGAGGGTTATAAGTGGGAGTCAGTAGAGTGCATGGCCCAGAGCCTGTGGCCCAGAAGCCATGATCAGCCTTTAGCCCAGGGCCTAGGGCCCAGTCCATAGCCCAGGTTTAGGGCCCAGGCCCAGAGTCAGGTTTGGCCCAGCCTGTCAGCTCAGCCCAGGCCCAGCCTTGATCAGGGCCCAGTAGCCTGGGCCTGGTGGGCTAGGCCCAGCTCAGCCCAGCCTAGGGCCCAGTCAGCCCAGAAATCAGGCCCAGGTAGCTCAGGGCTCAGTCAGTAGAGGCACAGTTTAAGTAGTGGCTCAGTTTAGGCTCATGTTTTTTTTCAGGGTTTAGATTATGTGAGTAGGCCTAGTTTTAGATTTAGCCCAGAGTAAGTTAGTCAGGCCCAGGGCCCAGGCCCAGTAGTGTTTAGGCTCAGTGGGCCCAGGCCTCAGTTTTTAAAGGTCAAGGCCTTTAGCCCAGCCCAGGTTTAGACTCCAGGCCCAGTGGAGTTTAGGTGGGGCACAGTCTGGCTCAGCCTCAGCCCAGCCCAGTCCAGCCCAGTTTTATGCCTAGGTTTAAGCCTAGGGGTCACCCAGCCCAGGGCTCAGTCAGGCATTAAGGATATGCTCAGTCAGCCTAGCCTCAGCCCAGGGCCCAGCCTAGCCTGGCTGGCCCAGGGGCTCATTTAGGCTCAGTTCCTGGATTTAGTCATATAGCCTGGGATCAGTTTAGTTTAGGCCCAGTTATAGGTTTGGGCTCAGTAGGTTTAGGGTTTAGCTCAGGCCCAGCCCAGGGCCCAGGTAGCCCAGTTTGGGTGGGAACTCAGGATTTAAGAGGGCCCAGGGCCTAGCCTCAGGTTCACTAGGCCCAGTCAGTGGTCAGCCCAGGGCCCAGTTTTTAGTCAGCCCAGGCACAGGCACAGGGCCCAGAGCCTGATTTATGATAATCAGCCAGATTTAGTGGGCCTGGGCCTATTAGCCCATCTCAGTAGGGCCTAGCTCATCCTGGCCCAGCTCAGCCTGTGGCCCAGGGTTTAGGGCCCAGGCCTTTTAGCCCAGGATCAGTTTAAGCCTGGGCCTGGATGGCCTGGGCCCAGTCAGGGCCCAGGGCCCAAAGTTTGGTAGCCTTATTTTAGTTTAGCTCAGGATCAGTTAGGCAGGAAGTCAGCCCAGTGGCCCAGCCGTGCAGAGTGCAGGGCCCAGAAGTGGCTCAGATGCCCAGGGCCTGAGGTCAGCTCAGCCCAGCCTGGGCCCAGGGCCCAGGTCTTAGTAAAGCCCAGGCCCAGTCATACTCAGCCCAGTCACATTAGGCTCAGTGGGATTTAAGGGCTCAGGAAGGGCCCAGGATCCAAGCTCAGTCTCATGATCAGCTCAGTTTATTTTAGGCCCAGTTTAGATTAGTTTTGGCCCAGATCAGGGCCCAGGCCTAGATTAGCCCAGCTCAGAGCCTAGTTCAAGTTGGCCTGGGTTTGGCCCAGTGGCCCAGCCCAGTTAGTCAGTTAGAGCCTGAAGGTCAGAGTCAGGCCAGGCCCAGACTAGATCAGGCCCAGCCCAGGGCCCAGGGCCTTCAGTCAGGGCCCAGTAGCCCAGGGCCCATTAGCCTTATTCAGAGGCCCAGCAGCCCAGTGGTCAGAGAGTGGAAATTCCCAGGCCCAGGGCCCAGGGCTCAGGGCCCATGCCCAGAGAGGGCTACAGGCTCAGCCCAGTCAGCACAGCCCATGGTTAGGCTCAGTTTAGCCCAGGTTTATATTAGTATAGAGCCCAGGTCATTTCAGTATTTTTTTTGGTATTAGGCCCATCATGCCCAGCCTATCAGTTTAGCCTTTAACATTTATTTAGCCCAGCCTATTTAGTTTAGGTTTAGGCCTGGCCCAGGTCAGTCAGGTTTAGGGAGTTTAGTCAGTGGGGAGGAGTGGCCCAGGAAGAGAATAGGGCCCAGGGTCAGTAGGGCCCAGGGCCTGTTAGGGTTGTGCTGCCCAGATTTAGGGTTTTAGAAATTATCAGGATTTAGGGGAGTTTAAGGCAAGGGTGTAAGGTCAGTGGTTAGGTTTAGGATAGGGTTTAGGTTTAGGGTGGGGTTTAGGGTTTAGAGAGTTAGGGTTTATTTTTGTGGGTCAGAATTGTGGAGGGTTTATGGAGGGTAAGGTTAGTTTAGATTTAGGTTTAGTTTAGGATTAGGTTAGATTTTTTTAACAGAGAACAAATCAGATTCAACATTTTATCTTTGATTTCACCAACCAAGTAGTGCATCAAGTTTTCTAGGACACAAGTGCTGACATAGATAAAAAATGAGCATGCATAGAGCAAATCAAAAACCCTAGATAATGAGAACAATCTCTATTATAAATACATTATTCCATAAGTAGTAGATCAGATCGGTCGTTCTTCAGTTTCTCCAGTTCCCATCAGAACCACCACCACCTCTCGAGCAGTGGGATGCGCCATCATATCCCTAATCTATACCTCCGCGGTTATAACCTCCCTCGCTCCTCTCGCCTCCAAAACCACATCTAGACTGCCCACCACCTCCATATAAACCAGCACCTCTAGATCCCCTACCACCACTGCGATAACCTCCGCCTCCTCCTTCACCTCAACCACCAGATCAAGATAGAGCCTAGTTGATGCTGATGTTCCTGACGTCAAAGTTCTGCCCATTATTAGGGTTTAGGTTTAGGTTTATTAGGTTTCATGGTTTTGGTTTATTTTTTTTATTTATTTAGTTTCTTTAGGTTTAAGGTTCGAGTTTAGGGCTTAGGGTTAGGGTTTAATGTTTAGGGTTTAGGGTTTAGGGTTTAAGATTAGTGTTCAAGGCTTAGGGATTAGAGTTTTGAGTTTAAGGTTTAGTATTTAGGCTTTAGGGTTTAGGGTTTGGTAGGGTTTAGGTTTAGGTTTTGTGGTTAGGTTTAGGTTTTATGGTTTGGGGCTTTTTAGGATTTTGGATTTAGGGTTTGGGGTTAAAACCTTTAGTTTAGTATAGTAGTGGGGTTTAGATTTTGGGAGGGTGGTTTGTGTTTATGGTTTTTTAAAAAATAAAAGGTAGGTTTAGGTTTTAGTTTATTTAATTTATTTTTAATTTATTTTAGTTCATTTTTTACATTTATTTAGGTTCAATTTTATTTTTATTTAGTTTAGTTTATTTATTTTTGGTTTATTTATTTTAGTTTAGGTTTTTTATTTAATTTATTATTTATATTTAGGTTTAGGTTTTTGTTTAGTTTTTTTAGATTAGTTTTATTTTTTTATTTTTATGTTTAGGTTTGTTTTATGTTTTATTTTTCATTTCGTTTAGGTTTATTTTAGTTTATTTTATTTTATTTAGAGGTTCTTCAGGGTTTTGGTTTAGTTTATTTTGGTTTAGGTTTATTTATTTTAGTTTAACTTTAGGTTTATTTTATTTTTATTTTAGGATTATGTTTTTTTTTGTTTAGGGATTTGGTTTTATTTTTTTATTAATTTATACGTTTATTATTTAGGTTTAGGTTTTTATTTAGTATTTATTTTATTTTATTTTATTTTAGTTTAATTTAATTTTTTATTTAATTACAATTTTTATTTTATTTAGGTTTTTTATTTTAGTTTAATTTAGGTTGTTATTTATTATATTATATTTTATATTTTATTTTATATTTTAATTTCTTTTTAGTTTTAGGTTTTAGTTTTAGGTTTTTTAATTTATTTGATTTTTTTATTTTATTTGGGATTATGTTTTTTATTTATTTTATTTTTAGATTTTATTTAGTATATGTTTATCTTTTTAGCTTCTTAGGGTTTAGGGTTTAAAGTTTCAGATTTTATGATTTAGGGTTTAGGGTTTAGCATTTAGGGTTTTTAGGGTTTAGGGTTATGAGTTTTGTATTTAGGTTTTAGGTTTAGTTTTTTAGTTTTTAGGGTTTTTTTGGTTTTGGTTTCCTTTTTTTTAAAAAAAAGAGAACATATTCGATTCAACATTTGTTCTTTTGATTTCAAAGAACCACGTACACACCAAGTTTCTAAGACATGTTACAACATAGATAAAATGAGCATGCATAGGTAAATCAAAACCCTAGTAACTAGAGTCATCTCTGTAAAGACATACTGATACACATAGATCAAATCGGTCGTTCTTTAGTTTCTCTAGTTCCCATCAGAACCATCCTGGCCTCTCGAGTAGTGGGATCCACCATCATATCCCCGATCTCTCCCTCCGCTACCACCATGGCTGTAACCTTTGTCGCTCCTCCTGCCTCCATAACCACCATTACTCTGACCACCACCTTCATATGCACCATATCCTCTAGATTCCCCACCACCATTGTGATAATTGCCGCCTACGCCTTCACCTCCAATGCTAGGTTTAGGGTTTAGGGTTTAGGGAGTAGGGTTTAGGGTTTAGGGTTTAGGTTTTAGGTTTGTGGTTCAGGTTACAGTTCAGTGTTTAGGGTTTTTGGTTTTTTTTTAACGGAGAACAAATTCAGATTCAACATTTGTTCTTTTTGATTTCATCAACCAAGTAACACAACAAGTTTTCTAAGACATAAGTGACGAGATAAATAAAAAATTAGCACGCATAGAGCAAATCAAAAATCCTAGATAATGAGAACCGTCTCAACTATAAAGACGTAGTTCCATAAGCAGCAGATTGGAATGACCGTTATTCAATTTCTCCAGTTCCCATCAAAACCACCCCAGTCTCTCCAGTAGCAGGATGCACCATTGTATCCCCGATCTCTCCTTCTACCGCCACCATGGCTGTAACCTCTATCACTCCTCATTCCTCCATAACTACCATTACTCTGACCACCACATTCATATCCACCAGTACCTAGAAATCCCCCATCACCACTAAGATAACTGCCACCTCCTCATTGCGATCTATGAGCCTAGCTGAGTGATGTTCTGCCAAGGTTCTTCCCATTCTTTGAGTTTAAGTTTAATTTTTAATTTATATAGTTTCTTTAGGTTTTAGGGTCAGGTTTAGGATTTATTTTGTGGGTGGGTTTAGGGTTTGGGGTTTTGGTAGTTTAGTGTTTAGGGTTTAGGTTTATTTTATGCTTTTAGGGTTTAGGGTTTAAGGTTTAGGGTTTAGGGTTTAAGGTTTAAGTTTTAGGTTTAGGGTTCAGGTTTTAGTTTAGGGTTTATGGTTTATGGTTTTTTTTTTATGAAGAACAAATTCAGATTCAACATTTCTTCTTTTCAATTTCATCAACCAAGTAACACACCAATTTTAATTAGACAGAAGTGATGACATATATCAAAAATTAGCACACATTGAGCAAATCAAAAACCTTAGATAATTAGAACCATCAAAATTATAAAGACACAATTCTATAAGCAATGGACGATTCTCGCTTTCTCCAGTATTACATCACCCCTGACCTCCCGAAGAGGATCCACCATCATATCCCAGATCTCTCCCTCCACCACCACCATGGTCGTAACCTCTGTCACTCCTCCCACCTCTATAACCACCACTGCTCTGACCACCACCTCCATATCGACCATCACCTCTAAATCCCCCACCTCCACTATGATAACCGCCACCTACGCCTCCACCACTAGATTTAGACTGAGCCTGGTTGATGGTGATGTTCATGTCGACAAGGTTCTGCCCATTCTTAGGGTTTAGGATTAGGTTTATTAACTTTTAGGGTTTAGGGTTATTTTATTTTATAGTTTAGATTTAGTGGGGTTGGGTTTAGGGTTTGGGTTTGGTAGTCAGGTTTAGGTTTAGGGTTAGGGTTTAGGGTTTAGGGTTTAGGTTTAGAGTTTAGTTGGTTGGTGGTTTATGCTTTTAGGGTTTAGGGTTTAGAGTAGAGTTTGTGGTTTGGTTTAAGATTTTGTTTATGATTTTGGGTTTGGGGTCAGAGGTTTATGGTAAGGCTCACAGTTTAGGGTTTAGGGTTTAAGATTTTGGGTAGGGTTTTTAGGATTTGGGTTTTAGGGGTTAGGGCTGTTCAGTAGGGTTTAGGGTTATTTTAGGGTTTAGGGTTTAGGTTTTTTTTCTAAAATTAAGTAAACCCATTTAAGTTTATTTAGTTTATTTATTTATTTTAATTTAATTTATTTGTTATTTTAACCACGTTTATTTTATTTTATTTAGTTTAGTTTATTTATTTTAGGTTTCTATTTTAGTTTATTTTTTAGGTTTAGGTTAAAGTTTATGTTTATTTTTCAGTTTAGTTTTATTTTATTTTTTAGGTTTAGGTTTTATTTTTTATTTTAAGTTTAGGTTTAGGTTTTTTTTTTAGCTATATGTTTTAGGTTTTTATTTTAGATTTATTTTTAGGGTTTTTTTAGTTTAGGTTTAAGTTTATTTTTAGTTTATTTTATTTTATTTAGTTTATGGTTTAAGTTTAGTTTATTTTAGGTTTAGGTTTAATTTATTTTAGGATTTATTTATTTTAGTTTAATTTATTTTCCTTTAGGTTTATGTTTATTTTATTTTGTTTAGTTTAGGTTTAGGTTTTTTTTTAGTTTATTTATGTTTTATTTATTATTTATTTTTAGGTTTAATTTTAGGTTCGTTTTATTTAGTTATTTTATTTTATTTTATGTTTATTTTATTTTATTTTATGTTTAGTTTTATTTTATGTAGGTTTTATTTTAGATTTATTTTATTTTAGTTTAGTTTAGGTTTTAATTATTTTATTTTTGTTTAATTTTATTTTTTTTATTTTATTTTATTTTTAAGTTTAGGTTTGGTTTAGGTTTTAGTTTAGATTTTATTTTAATTTATTATTTCATTTTATTTAGGTTTACATTTTTTTATTTATTTTATTTATAGGTTTTGGTTAGTTTAGGTTTAGGTTTTTAGTGTTTAGGGTTTACAGTTTAGAGTTTTTAGGATTTAGGTTTTAGGGTTTATGGTTTAGGTTTTAGGTTTATGGTTCAAGTTTTCGTTTAGGGTTTAAGGTTTTTGGTTTTTTTTTAACAGAGAATAAATTCAAATTCAACATTTCTTCATTTCGATTTCATCAACCAAGTAACAAATTAGGGAAGTGAGGTAATCAAATGACCTCCTTGGGGCTAAAGCCTGTGTTCTAGATGTCTAGACTTTATACCCATTAGCAATCCCATATAAATCAACACATGAATATAGGAAACAGAACTCAACATTCATACACTTAAGCTATAAGTACATGCATTTCTTATCTATTTATAACTAGAATCATAACACATATTATTATTCATTTATAAGCTTTCAAAAAATATATTTAGATTTAATAGTGATAATAGCCACACATATATTAAATTAAATCAACACATGCAAGTTTAGATAGAGGAAATCTATTTTATTTTACTTGATTTTGAAAAGAT
The DNA here is from genome assembly GCA_021442155.1 of Cymbidium sinense. NCBI lineage: Eukaryota > Viridiplantae > Streptophyta > Magnoliopsida > Asparagales > Orchidaceae > Cymbidium > Cymbidium sinense. Next base: position 13,674,399 of record CM038229.1, on the reverse strand, counting down.
GGATACATGAATTCAAATGACATACCTAATTTAACATGATTGGAAAGAGGACAATCAAATATAAGCATGTGATTCATTCAACCAAACTAGTTCTTAAGGACAATCAAATCAAATAAGATTTTTTAAAGCAAACCAAAACTTCTTTATTAATTAAGTTTTGGATTTGATTTAATTTTAAGAAGAGAAGAGAAATCATCACTTGTTGTTTTAAACCCATTGCCACATTGGTGATTTCATTTAATTTAAGGAAATGTAATTAAATTGATTTTATGGGTTAATTAAGTTGAACCCTTAATTAGATGAATTAATTGCCCTTACCCATGTCACCTTAAAATAATTAACTAAATAATTATGAGCCAACATGCTATGCATGGAAAATAAACTTGCAATGATCTTAGGAAATAAAATGGGCCTAATGCAATTAGCTCATGATTAATAGTTAATTTGATTAAGGGACTTAATTAATTATTCATATGGTTTTCCCACACATATGGACTAACCATAATTTCATCAAACTCCTTTAAGTTATTAAACACCTAAAGATCTACCCCATGATTTAATTTAAGGTCGATGTGATTATGATTTCAATTTCATTAAGTGATCAAATTAATTAGCTAAATCTTAATTAATTTCATTTTAAAAAAGGGTGAAATGAACTTAGTGAAAGGGGTTCCAACCTTATTCCTTAGTTCACTTACTGTTGAACAATGATTAATAAACTAAATTAACCAATTTGTTATTGTTCATGGGATTAACTAATCACTAATTAACTTAAAAGAGTAATTAAGGTTTAATTAGTCAATTTTCTTAATTAAGTGAAATAAATCCCAAGAAAATCAGGGGAGGCAGGGGTCATCCCATTAAATTAACCAACAAAATTTAGAATTAATTACTCAAGTAATTAAGTAGTACTTAAGCTAATTAATTTTGCAATTTAAGTTTAATTACTATTTAAAATTAGTTAAGATCATTTTCAATTAATTCTCCTCTGAAATACTCTTAAAATAAGTATTTATTTGCATTTTGTTTATTTCTCTAAGATTTTTTTTGATTTTTAGAACTTTCAGCCATTAAAAATAATTAAGCCTAATTAAAGCCTTACCCTATTGGTGCCACGTGGCATGCTAACGCGGCGTGCTTTCCACTTAGCACCGTGGGATTGGCTACTTAAAACTTATCCGACTCAGCGACTAAGTGGCGGCAGAGGACGCGCTTTCTTGTCCATTATCCGATCTAAGATCAGATGGCAATGATTAATTCCATAGCTTAATAGGATTAAATCAGATCAATCTAGCGGATCTAATCATGACCGTTCATTCCAATCATGCGGAACAGACGGTGTGTGATCTAACGTCAAGTGAGTGAGGGAGAATGTGTTGGCTTAATTAGCCTCATGTTCAATTTGATTAATTTTGATGATAACAAACAAATGCTTGGATGTTCTAATGAATATTTTTATGTTTTAGATATATCAATTGCTAATTACATATCCAATACATCTCACAAATTGTTAGAAGAAATTGCAAGAATAAAAAGAATGAAAGGGATAATGTGAAGCTCATGATTTTAGGTTATATGACTATTCATATGAGTTCTTTGGCATGAATCAATTTGCTCACAACCTAATATATTATTTTAATGAGGTTAATTTGTATAAATCTTTATTTAATTAACATTCAATTATATGTTTTTTCTACATAGCAATAAAATTGTCAAAGTAATAAATGATCATAACTATTAAGTATAATTATTTTATTTACTTAATATAATTAGGTATTTTAATTTAATTTGCTGGTTATATGATAACTAACATATTTATGATTATATATAAATTATATCATAATTTTAAATATCACATGTCAAAATTAACAAAAATATATAAAATTTTGTATTTTAGCCAAAGTCATTGTTTAATCAAAGAATTCATATCTGATTTTATCTCCATCTGATTCCTTGGATTTTTTCCTTTAAAATAAGTGGTTACATGACCCACTTTGCATTAAAATTGAATTTATTATGATTTTTAAACATTACTTGATTTTAATAATGGATGCATGCTATGCTTTGAATATATTAAGAGCTACATGTGATTACTTTTGACTTTCCCATGTGAATAGCCGAATTTTTGCTGCTAAATTTAATATTTGTTTAATATAAATATTTTTTATTGAATATTAAATTATCACATGATAGCATGAGGTTGTATAATATATTTCTTTGAAATAATTTTTAAATGACCTTCTTGCCTATAAATAGCCCTCATTCTCTTCATGAAAGCATCCCTCATTCAAAATTCAAAATTTCTCCAGCAAATCTAAGAGAAAATCTCTTAAATGTTCTTTCCAAGTGTTCTCCAAATATTGCAAGATCAAATCCTTGGTTTGGAAGCTTCAACATCTTCAACTAAGCAAGCCTTTTAAATTACTTGAGTTTGTTTTCTTGATCTTAATACTTCTTAGTTGTTCATGCTATTTTCACCATCTATTTCTTCTTTCTAATTTATACTTTTTGGTGGATTAGTCTTTGAATATTGGTTTTCACATCAAAGCTTCTCAATCATTTTTTTTGGTGAAAACTCTTGTGATAATTTGTAGGATCTATTTCAACTTGTTGAAATTTTTAGCTTCCTACAAATTTCTTTTGGTTTCTTGAAATATTTCTTCTTTGGTCTTATTTTGAAAGATCATTTATTCTTAGATCTATTTTAAGCATTTTAAAATAAATTATTGTGCTGAAATTATTTTCATATTTTCTAGATCTCTTTTTTTTAATTGAAAGCTTACTAGCCAACTTAGATCTATCATATACTTATTTTTTTTTATTTTGTGATCATTAGCATTAATTGAAAGAATCTTTTGGTTAAAAAAAAATTACTCCTTGCTGAAATTTATCTTATCATGAAAAGAATATTGTGAATTTATTTTGAAATCATTTTGTATTATTCTACAAATTATAATAAACATCCTAGTAAGATCACTTTAAGATATTTATTTTATTAAGTGCATTTTGCTTGCCAAATTTTTGAGTTGTAAAGTGATCATTTATAAGTTGTGAGATCACTTTTTGAATTTGATTTCTTGGTATATTTGTGAGAGATTTACTTTATCAAAATTTATTATTTTGTATTTTTTTTGTGTTGTAAAATTTATTTTGGGGTTGTACTCGCCCCTTTGTAGGAGAGTACATATTGTTGTAGGACTTGCCCCGTTATAGGAGAGTACTTTTTGTAAACCATTTTTCATTTAGTGGATTCCTAGCCAGGGTGGCTAGGCGTGGACGTAGGCCGGTTTTGGGGTTTACCGAACCACGTAAAAATCGTGTGCCTCTTGTCTCTATTTACTTTATTGTATTTTTATTTTTGCTGCATTTAGAATTATATCTTATCATTATAAAATCAAAATCTAATTTTCTATTTAAAATTAAAATTTAAGTTTTGAAAATTTTAATATTACCCAATTCACCCCCCTCTTGGGTGCTATAGTGTCTCACAATTGGTATCAGAGCCTAGGCTCTTTTATTGGCTTAACATCCAAGAGTAAATCTTTTCACTATGGCACAAGGTTTCACAAAGGGTTCATTACCGAGGGACAATCCACTCATAGACCTCCACTTTTAGATAGTGTACCATTTGATTATTGGAAAAATAGAATTAGTACATTCTTAAGAGGTCAAGATGCACATGTGGTATATGTTGACACATCAATATCATACACCCACAGAGAAGTAAATGGCATTAAAGTAGAAAACCTTTTGAGGAATGGTCTATAGAAAGAGAACTTGATGAATTAAATGCTAGGCTTGTAATACTTTACATTGTGCTTTATTACCTGATGATTACATGAAAATTTCTATGTTAAGTACCAAAAGAAATATGGGATAAACTTATTATAACTTATGAAGGAACTAGTGAAGTTAGAGATGCTCACATAAATAGACTTGTTCATGATTATGAGTTATTTCATATGTCTCCTTCAATCTATTTCGATATGTATACTAGATTTATGAAAATAATTAACACATTACATTCTCTTGGAAAACATATAGAATCAAGACTTAGTTTATAAGATTCTTAGATGTCTTCCAAAAGAATGGGAAGCTAAAGTAACTATTAGTGAAGCTAAAGATTTATCTACTTATCCACTTGATCAGCTTTTGGGTTCTTTGATAGCACATGAACAGGTTGCTCAAAGGGATAAGATGGATAACTCAGCAAAAAAGGAGAAGGAGAAAGGAAAAGCCATTGCACTACAAGTTGATGATAGTGATGAGCATAACACCTCAAGCTCGGATGGTGATTGTGATGAGGTGGTCATGCTTTCCAAAAGGCTTGGGAACTTGCTAAGGAAGAAGAATCAAAGGTATAAAAATCTAAAATTATAAATTTCAAACTAAGAAATTTCCTAGTGAAGGGATCATTTGCTATCATTGTAAAAAGCCTGACACATAAGAGGTGATTGTCCAACTTATTGAATCAAAGAAAAAGAAATTGATGTAAACAAAAGAAAAATATGAAGGAGAAAAGTACCATAAGAAGAAGAAGAAGACAGCTTTATAATAATCCAGATTCAAATGAATCAAGTACTAGCTCATCGGATGAAGAGGTCAACATATGTCTTATGGCAAATGGAGAATCTAACTTAGATTCTCAAGAGGTATGTAATGATATATCTTATGATGAATTAGATGATGCTTTTAATGATTTAGTTATTGAATATAAAAATTAAAAGAAAATACAAAACCTTAGAAAAGAACATAAAAATTTAGATATGCATTTTGTGATTTAAAAATGAATGTGATAATTTAAAAAGTAAAAATACTTTATTAAATTGTTCCTTAGTTGTAGGTAAACTTGAAAGAGAGAATATCTTATTAAAAGCAAGATTAGAATTATGTTTAAAATCACAAGTTCATTATAATACTTCATCAAGAAAAACATTTAATAAAAATTATTTGCATCATACACATCCCACTCATATATCTTATAATTATCATTCTAAATCATATGCAAACACTAATGTTTGGTGCAACTATTGCAATAAAAAGGGCATATTTCATTTGATTGCTATGCACGAAAAAATACAAAATACTAAGCAATCATCTTATGTATGGGTACCAAAAGGTACAAACACTACACAAACCATGCATGCTAAATATCTTACTTCAAATTTAGAATGTGGACCCAAACATGTTTGGGTTCCAAAAGTTAACATGTGAGTTTATTTTGTAGGAATGCCTTCAAAGCAAAATCAAAGAAGGCATGTGGTACTTGGACAAGGGATGTTCAAGACATATGACGGAGATAAAGATAAATTCACAACTTTAGAATCAAGTGATGGAGGATTTGTTACATATGGAGATAATGCTAAGGGAAAAATCATTGGCATTGGTTCTATTTGTAAGAATTCTATCACTTTAGATAAAGTTTTTCTAGTAGAAGGATTAAAACATAATTTAATTTCTATTAGTCAATTATGTGATAAAGGTTTGAATGTAGTATTCCATGCATCATATTGCATTATAAAAAATAATGAAAATGTTTTGCTAGTAGGAAAAGATACAAAAATATTTATGTCATTGATTTAGATAGCTTTCATGATGTAAATTTAAACTTACTTTGTTTTAAAAGCACTCATGATGATATATGGTTATGGCATAGGAGACTATGTCATATTAACATGCACACACTTAATAAAATTGCTAAACTTGATTTAGTAGTTGGTTTGCCTAAATTAAATTTTCATTCAAACTATGTTTGTGATGCATGTATTCATGGTAAACATTCTAGAAGCTCATTTAAAAGTAAAAATATTGTTTCTACTTCTAGACCTCTAGAATTATTACACATGGATTTATTTGGTCCTATTAGCACCACTAGCTTAGGTGGAAAAAATTATGGTTTTGTGATTGTTGATGATTTCTCTAGATATACTTGGGTCTTATTTGTAACTTACAAGGATGATGTTTTGGTGAGTTTAGAAAGTTTTCTAAATATATTCAAAGAGAACAAGGCCTTTAATTAATAGGGTTCAAACCGATCATGGTAATTTGAAAATAAATTATTTGAGGATTTTGTGATGAACATGGGATTAGACATAATTTTTCTGCACCTAGAACTCCCCAACAAAATGGAGTAGTAGAGAGAAAAATAGAATATTAATTGAATTAAGTAGATCTATGCTTGATGAGTATAAATTGCCAAAATATTTTTAGCGTAAGCGAATACTGCATGTTATGTAATGAATAGGATCTATTTTAGACCAATTTTGAAGAAGACACCCTATGAATTGTTTTTTGGAAAGAAGCCTAAGATTGAACACTTTCATGTATTTGGATGTAAATGCTTTATTTTGAATAATGGAAAAGATCATTTAGGTAAGTTTGATTGCAAATCGATGATGGTATTTTCTTAGGATACTCTCTTCTAGTAGAGCTTATAGAGTTTACAATAAAAGAAAATGATTGTAGAAGAATCAATACATGTTATTTTTGATGAAAATTTGATTGATCCTATTAGAAATGAAGTGATTGATTAAGAGATTGATAACTTTAAGAAAATATCTTTAGAAGATAATATGGATGATTCATTGCCTAAAGAATGGAAATATAATAAAAATCATCCAAAGGAACTAATTATAGATCCTTCAAAAGGAGTTATGACTAGAAGGCATAGTAGAGAAGTTGTAGATCATTCAACATTTTATCTGAGGTTGAACCTAAAAATTTAGAAGAAGCATTAAATGATAATTTTGGATTATTGCTATGGAAGAGGAGTTAAATCAATTTGTAAGAAATGATGTTTGGGAATTAGTCCCAAGGCCCCAAGATCAAAATGTCATTGGAACAAAATGGATCTTTAGGAATAAGCTAGATGATTCAGGTTGTATTATTAGAAATAAAGCTAGGTTAGTTGCACAAGGGTACTCACAAGTTGAAGGTATAGATTTTGAAGAATCTTTTGCACCAGAAGACTAGAAGCTATCGTTACTCCTTGCTTATGCTTGTTTTAGAAATTTTAAACTTTTTCAAATGGATGTCAAAAGTGCATTTTGAATGGATTTATTGACCAAAATGTATTTGTAGAGCAACCACCTGGATTTGAGAGCCTTGATTTTCCAAATCATGTGTATAAATTAAAGAAAGCCTTATATGGTTTAAAACAGGCTCCTCGTCTGGTATGATAGTTAAGTAACTTTTGATAGATCATGGATTTAGAAAGGGCGAGTAGATACCACTTTATTCCTTAAGAGCATAGATGATGATTTGATTGTGGTACAAGTGTATGTAGATGATATATTATTTGGAAGTACAAATGAATCTTTATGCCATGAGTTCTCATCTTTGATGTCTAAAGAGTTTGAAATGAGTATGATGGGAGAACTTAATTTTTCTTAGGTCTTCAAGTGAAGCAACAAGAAAATGGCACATTCATCTATCAAACTAAGTATATAAATGAATTGCTTGAGAGGTTTGACATGAAAAGATTTAAATCTAGTAAAACTCCTATGAGCCCATCTATAAAATTGGATTTAGATGAAATAGGAAAATTTGATCAAAAGCTTTATAGGAGTATGATAGGTTCACTTTTATACCTTGTCGCTAGTAGGCGATATTATGTTTGCTATTTGTTTGTGTCTGCTCAGGCCAACCCAAAAGAATCTCATTTAATAGCAAGTTTATCTTTCTTATTTGATAGCACTACTGGTTAGGTTTATGGTATCCTAAAAATTCTTTATCATGTGATTTGATTGTATTCTGATGTCGATTTTGGGATGCAAAGTAGATAGAAAAGCACATCGCATATGTCATTTTTAGATCATCACTTGTGTCTTGGTCATCTAGAAACAAAATTTAGCTTTATCCACCAGGTCGAGTACATAATGTAGTTCTCTGTTCGTCCTTTGGTTAAAGCAACAATTAGAAGATTTTGGTATTAAGCAAGATCACATTCTAGTTCAATGTGACAATACTAGTGCTATTAGTTTAACTAAAATCCTATCCAAAGACTCTCAAACCAAGCATATAGAAATTAGACATCATTTTATTAGGGATCATGTTTTGAAAGGTGATGTTAATATTAATTTTATTAGCACCCATTTACAAATTGCAGATATTTTTACAAAACCCTTACCGTAAGAACGTTTTGTACTTTAAGACCTAATGCTTGGAATGTTAGATCCTAATATTTAAAATTGTATGTAGTTTGTTCTCACTTTTGATGTTGTCAAAGGGGAGAGTAAAATGTTGGTTAATATTAAGTCTATTTAATGCATACATTTAGGGGAGCAACATTATTCATCTCATATGCATAATTTTTTTTAATAGAATTTCTTTCAAAACTATGATGAAAGGTCAATTTGCACCTTCATCAAAATCAATCAACATTAGTTTGTCATCATCAAAAAGGGGGAGATTGTTGGCTTAATTAGCCTCATGTTCAATTTAATTAATTTTGATGATAACAAACAAATGCTTGGATGTTCTAATGAATATTTTTATGTGTTTCAGATATATCAATTGCTAATTACATATCCAATACATCTCACAAATTGTTAGAAGAAATTGCAAGAATAAAAGAATGAAAGGGATAATGTGAAGCTCATGATTTTAGGTTATATGACTATTCATATGAGTTCTTTGGCATGAATCAATTTGCTCACAACCTAACATACTATTTTAATGAGGTTAATTTGTATAAATCTTTATTTAATTAACATTCAATTATATGTTCTTTCTACATAGCAATAAAATTGTCAAAGTAATAAATGATCATAACTATTAAGTATAATTATTTTATTTACTTAATATAATTAGGTATTTTAATTTAATTTGCTAGTTATATGATAACTAACATATTTATGATTATATATAAATTATATCATAATTTTAAATATCACATGTCAAAATTAACAAAAATATATAAAATTTTGTATTTTAGCCAAAGTCATTGTTTAATCAAAGAATTCATATCTGATTTTATCTCCATCGGATTCCTTGGATTTTTTCCTTTAAAATAAGTGGTTACATGACCCACTTTGCATTAAAATTGAATTTATTATGATTTTTAAACATTACTTGATTTTAATAATGGATGCATGCTACATGCTTTGAATATATTAAGAGCTACATGTGATTACTTTTGACTTTCCCATGTGAATAGCCGAATTTTTGCTGCTAAATTTAATATTTGTTTAATATAAATTATATTTTTATTGAATATTAAATTATCACATGATAGCATGAGGTTGTATAATATATTTCTTTGAAATAATTTTTTAAATGACCTTCTTGCCTATAAATAGCCCCTCATTCTCTTCATGAAAGCATCCCTCATTCAAAATTCAAAATCTCTCCAGCAAATCTAAGAGAAAATCTCTTAAATGTTCTTTCCAAGTGTTCTCCAAATATTGCAAGATCAAATCCTTGGTTTGGAAGCTTCAACATCTTCAACTAAGCAAGCCTTTTTTAAATTACTTGAGTTTGTTTTCTTGATCTTAATACTTTTAGTTGTTCATGCTATTTTCACCATCTATTTCTTCTTTCTAATTTATACTTTTTGGTGGATTAGTCTTTGAATATTGGTTTTCACATCAAAGCTTCTCAATCATTTTTTTTTTGGTGAAAAACTCTTGTGATAATTTGTAGGATCTATTTCAACTTGCTGAAATTTTTAGCTTCCTACAAATTTCTTTTGGTTTCTTGAAATATTTCTTCTTTGGTCTTATTTTGAAAGATCATTTATTCTTAGATCTATTTTAAGCATTTTAAAATAAATTATTGTGCTGAAATTATTTTCATATTTTCTAGATCTCTCTTTTTTAATTGAAAGCTTACTAGCCAACTTAGATCTATCATATACTTATTTTTTTTATTTTGTGATCATTAGCATTAATTGAAAGAATCTTTTGGTTAAAAAAAATTACTCCTTGCTGAAATTTATCTTATCATGAAAAGAATATTGTGAATTTATTTTGAAATCATTTTGTATTATTCTACAAATTATAATAACTTAAACATCCTAGTAAGATCACTTTAAGATATTTATTTTTATTAAGTGAGCATTTTGCTTGCCAAATTTTTGAGTTGTAAAGTGATCATTTATAAGTTGTGAGATCACTTTTGAATTTGATTTCTTGGTATATTTGTGAGAGATTTACTTTATCAAAATTTATTATTTTGTATTTTTTTGTGTTGTAAAATTTATTTTGGGGTTGTACTCCCTTGTAGGAGAGTACATATTGTTGTAGGGTTGTACCGCTATAGAGAGTACTTTTGTAAACCATTTTTCATTTAGTGGATTCCTAGCCGGGGTGGCTGGCATGGACGTAGCGGTTTTGGGGTTTCAACCAGTAAAAATCGTGCCTCTTGTCTCTATTTACTTTATTGTATTTTTATTTTTGCTGCATTTAGAATTATATCTTATCATTATAAAATCAAAATCTAATTTTCTATTTAAAAATTAAAATTTAAGTTTTGAAAATTTTAATATTACCCAATTCACCCCCCCTCTTGGGTGCTATAGTGTCTCACAGAATGGAGTCCGTCCACAATTGCTCACTTGATCCAAACTTACTTGAACTCGGATTAACTCTAAAAGGATCCCATGCCTTCACGACATTGAGTAGAGGGGATCCAACAGTCAAGTTCACATGAGATGCAAGTTTTCTTCAAAAAGCTCCAACCCATTTTTGCCTAAGGATCGATTTTGGAAGCATACCTTGTCAGAGCTCAAGATTGGCAGCTCAGATGATTGAGGAAGCTTCATCTAGTGGAGATGAAGCTATGTTGAGAAATAATTGGATCAATTCCTCGATGTTTACTCGGAAGGCCACGAGCCAATGATTTGGAGCTTGGTTTTGATTGAAGTCCTACTTCCTGTGCTCCAGAAGCTTTGGAGATAATTCATTCTTGCTCGATGAGGCCTAGGGAAGGTGTGTGCAAACTTAATTTGAGTTTGATGGAGAAATGGGGAAGTTAGGTCAGAAATGGAAGTGTCCTATTTCAGCATAGATGGGAAAGGCATTTTCTGATCAAGGATTGAGCACGAGAGCTTAAGGAATGGCTCTAGCTGCTCATCTTGGGTAGCTAGGGCTCTGAGGAATGATTTTTGTGTGTGTGTTTGAGTGGAAACGAGATGGTGTGTACCCCCTTCATCTTGATCGAATGATGGGATTAGGTTTGGCTTCTAGTGGCTGTCCAGCCATCTCAAGGAGTCGTGGGTGGCAGGGAGGAGGTGAGTTTCCTTAGCTTGGTTGGTTAAAGGCATGGAGGTGGCTGCCAAGGAGCAAGCATGGGTGTCCTATGGGTTTCAAATGCTCCAATAGGGAGGGAGAGGTGATTTCACCTCCCATGGGTCATGGCTAACCCAACCACCCTTTAGGTCAGGTTGGGTAGTGTCTTATGTGCCTAGGTGTACAATTGAGAGAGTACTAAGTGGCCAAGGAATGGAAATGATAACTGACATGGGTGATTTATCTCATGTGATGCCATTAACCCAAGGGTGCAATGATCATTTGGCATTAGATTTGATTTGAGCAGATTTAAAATGAGCTAAAAGTGGGTTAGCCCAAATTTCAAGTCAATTGGAGTTGATTTGGTTATGTTTGGCTCAATTTGATACATTTATGTCAAATTAAGTTAGGTTGGGTCAAGTTGACCAATTGGTATAATTGGGTCAAAATAAGGGTTTGGTTGAGTTCATATGATCATTTAGGATGTTTTGGTTCAATTGGTTTGGTTTAGTTTGGCTTAGATTTGATTTTGGCTCATTTGAATTCATTTGAGTCAAATGGGTTAAGTTGACCAATTTGACCAAATTGGCCAAATTGGCTTGGGTTGGATGTTGGTTTTGGTTTAGTTGACCAATTGAAGATGATTATAGGCTTTGGTTTCAATTAATTTAGATTTGGTTTTGATTTAGGCCAACTTGAACCTTTAGGTCACTTTGGACTAAGTAGGTCAATTGGGTCCAATCATGGCTTTGGTCAAGTTTAACAATCAATTTGGAATGAACTTGAGTTATTGGTTGCAATCAATTTGGTTTATATTTTGATTTGACCAAATTTGGTCTTTTAGGTCAATTTGGGTCAACTTGGGTCAAGAGAGCCAATTTTGGTTTGACTCAATTGAAGGTCAACTCATATTCAAATATTGATTTTGATTGGTATGAATCTTGGTTTCTTAGGCCAGGATTAGCAATACGCAACTGATAGTTTGGGTTCATATGGGTTAAGGGGTTGACTTGGTCAAATGACCAAGTTGACTTGTGACAATTTGTGACAATTGATCAACCTAGGTGATCAACATCATGATGGGAGATTTTGATGGGCTTACAATCCAATTTGGTAGTAGAACTTGGCTCAAATAGGTCAAATTGGCCACTTTGGGTCAAGTGGACTAATTGGGTTTAGTTGGCTTGATTTTTGGGTTGAGTTTGATTTAGTTGAGTTTATATTTGGATTTGGGATTGATATATATATTCAATTGTAATTGGCTTGATTTCAAATGGGGTTTGGTACATTTGAACATTTCAAGTCAAAAGGGTTAAGTTGGGTTTGAGTTGGGTTGATTTTGGTTTCGCTAGATGATTGTAGATTTCATTTATAATTGTGAATTTGATTGAATGTATGATTGATTCATGAGAAAATAAAATGAATTTTGATTTTGGAATGAAGGAATTTGGCTAAGTCCACCGAGTTGGGTCATGTGGCATAGGTTTGGATTTTGATTAGGTTTGATTTAGTTTTGTCAATTTAAATGTATTTTTTATTTAAATTTGTGCCAATGATTGAAAATATGATTGATTTTTGAGAAAATCAATTGAGTTTGACTTGATTTGGATTACGATTTGGCTAGGTCCATGGGATAGGTCATATGGCTTAGGAAGGGTATTGCTTTAATTTGATTTAGTTTGATTTAGTTTTGATCATTTGAATGTAGATTTGATTTATATTTAAAAAGATTATTGAAGATATAAATTGATTATGAGAAAATCAATTGATTTTGGATTTATTTGGATTAATATTTGGCTAAGTCCATGGGATAGGTCATATGGCTTTCGAAGGGTTTCAAGATTGGATTTGATCATGGGCTTTAATCATTTCATTTTAGAATTTGGATTTGGATTTGGATTTGAATTTGATGTTTGAATTGAACTTGAGGTTTGGTTTGAGAAGGTGAACATGGATTGGATATGGGTTGAAGGGCAAGTGGATTATCTTATTCCCTTAGGCATAACCTAATCCTATGGTTAACCCATCTAAGACTTTTGGCTTAGTTAGTTTTTTAGAAGTGTCTTATGACTAGGGAAGTCTTAGTGTCTAGAAAACACCTAAGTAAAAGATGGGAACATTGAATTCACACTCTAAAAGTGTGGTCAATGGGCCTTAGGCTCCATAGTGTTGCCCTTGGAGGGAGATGATTGGAAAATTGAAGCCAAGTTTCACATTATAGACTCAGATACATCTTTCAATGCTTTTCTTTGGATACCATGGATACATGAGAACAACATAGTTTCATCCTCTCAACATCAGTTTATGAAGTTTTTGAGAGGTGGTGTCATCTACTATGTCAAAGGAGATCTCAAGCGATTTATAGTTCACGAGGTAGGCATATATGAGGATACGGCTTACTACCTCCCTCAAAATCAACAAGTCTATTTTGTGAACTTGGCCAAAGTTTAAAAATAAAAGAAAAAGAAAAAGAAAAAGAAAGAGAAAGAGAAAAGGAAAAGAAAAAAAGATAAAATGAAAAAGAAAATAAAAGAGAGAGGAAATAGACTTGGAGGAGGAAGTGGGGCCTAACATTAGATTCCACCCATAGTTCGTTACTCCATTCGAACATATGGGCGGGATGACCACTTCCACTGGGGAAGAGGAGGCAGTTAGGTAGTCCTGGTGGAAAACCTCCTTATTGGCCACCTAATAGAAGATATGTCCCAATTAATAGGAGTACACCTGCTATCTATATAGACTTAGAATCTAGTTCATAGGATGAGTCTTATATAGTATGCACACTAGCCAGCTCTTCTCAGTAGTAGATTCCCTTGGAGGTGACACTTGAGCCAGATAGTGATGGAGATTGGGCTCCAAAGTAAAGCATAAGTGTATCCAAGTGTATATGTGAAATAGTTAGGCATCAATTGGGAACCTTAGCTTTGACCCTACTTTCCTCTCAAAAAGCTGATGGTTTAGTAGTTAAAGAAGCCCCTAAGTCATCAAGAGGTGTGAATACTTAGAGCATAGGTCAGACTACTTTGAAAAAATATGGAAGAACAAATGCAAAAGCTCTCAATCAAGACTAGGATGAGGATTCGATATAGTAGGTCGAGTCGATGATGATGATTACTGCTAAGTCATCACCAATCATTTGAAATCTGGGAGGTTCTTTTCAAATCATATTAACTCATATGAGGAGTTGTGCTTAGAAACTTCAGATGATCTAGATGATATTAAAGTCAAAGATGCACTGCTAGAGTGCAAAGAAGAGATCAAATCAACCATCGACAAGCTCAAGGAAATCAACTTTGGAACTAAAGAAGATCCACACCTGACATACATCACTTCTTTGTTGAATGAAATTGAAACCATTGACTTAGTTAGGCTATTAACTAAGTTTAAGGACTGCTTTGCATGGAGTTATGAAGAGATGACTAGATTGGCTCTTAACATAGTAGTCCATAAATTTGCAATATAGCCTACTGCTAACTCTATCAAGTAAGCTCCTAGATGCATGTGATTATACAAAGAACAATAGGTCATTATAGCCAAGAAACTGTCTTCATCTATGATGAAAAATACCTTACGGTTAGCCCTTCAGTTAAGAAAAAGAATGGCCAAATTCACATATGCATCGATTTTAGGGATTTAAATAAGGCATGTCCAAAAGACAGATTTCCACTACCAATCCCGGAGTTGATTTTGGATATTTCCTCATCTCACGCAATCTTCTCTTTCATAGATTGCTCATCTAGATATAATCAAATAAAGATGGCCTCTGAAGATGAAAGAAATACTATTTTTAGAATCCCGATCAAAATCTATTGCTATGAGGTCATGCCTTTCAGCCTTAAAATTGTCGATGCTACATACCAGCGGGCTATGACTTGAATCTTCAATGAACTCATTCATCATCAAGTTGAGTGCTATGTCGATGATCTCATGGTCAAAAGTAGAAAAAAAAAGACCATCTCTTTGACTAGTGAACAGTTAAGATAATTTAACCTCAAAATGAACCTCCTGAAGTGTGCATTCGGAGTAGCTTCAGGGAAATTCCTTGGGTTTATTATTTGACACCAGGGAATTGAAATAGATCCGGAGAAGATTAATGCAATATTAGAAATGCCATTCCCTAAAAGTTTAACTCAACTCAAATCATTCCAATGGTGGTTGGCATATCTAAGATGCTTTATATCCAACCTATCGGCAAGATGTTAGCCATTCTCAACATAAGGATGCCAAGTTTAAGTGGGATGATAAGTGTGAGCATGCCTTTGAAGACATGAAGCATTACCTAATGATGCTGCCAGTTGTAGCAGTCCCTATCCTGGCAAGCCACTCATACTTTACACTACTGTGTTAAACGACTCCTTTGGTGCTTTGTTGGCCCAAGCCATTGATGAAGGGAAGGAAAATGCACTCTACTACCTCACTCATCATCTACCCCTTGCCGAGGATAATTATCTACTCATCAAGAAGCATTACCTATCTTTAATCTTTGCATCACAAAAGCTACAGCACTACATGCTTCCTCATAAGGTGAACTTAATCTCTAAGATCAATCCACTATAGTATCTCTCATGACACGATTATTATCCATATGGTTGGCATGGTCCCGATCCTCTCGTAGTTTGACTTTACCAGACACCATGTGTGAAAGGACAATGATTTCTTAGCAAAGCACTTCCTACTAACTCTTCGCAGTGATGATCTCCCGATGAACAAATCATGAACTTATAGGATACTAGCATTAACTGGTGGGAGATGTACTTTGATGGTGCAGATTCCTCTTAAAGAGGAGAAGAACCACAATCTACTATTCCAGAGAAGGCAGAAGTAGGAATAGTTCTCTTAACTCTGGACCACGATGTGGTGAGATTCTTACACCAACAACAAAGCCAAATATGAGGTTTTAATCGCTGATCTAGAGTTAGCCATTACTCTAAGCATCCTGAACATCAAGATTTTTAGGGATTCTCAGCTAGTTATTAACCAAATCATTGGGTCCCATAAGGTTATAAAGCCTAAGTTCCACCACTACCATAAGTTCACCATGGAGTTGTTAGCCCAAATCCCAGAGGTTACCATTTATAAGATTCCTCGAGGAGAGAATGTCATAATGTATGCTTTAGCCAAGCTTTCTAAAGAGTTGACATGTTTGGAGGATGAGTCCATATCAATAAAGGTCCAAAATAGACATGTCTTATCCCTTATTGATATTGAACTCATCAAAATGTACTCTCTTGAAGGGGAGGTTTCCATTGCCAAGAAGGATGAGGAGTTCGATTGGAGGCAACCATTCATGGATTACCTAAATAAAGGCAAACTACCTCAAGAGAAGTCTCAAGATCATCAGATGAAGTAGAGAGAACTTTCCTATGCTCTTGTGGATGGTGTCTTATATCGGTGATCTTTTGATCATATGTGGTTACGTTATTTAGAAAAGTTTGAAGCCCGTAAGATATTGATCAAGGTACACTCAGGATTATGTGGAGCTAACCAATCTAGTACAAAGATAAAAGCCAAGATGAAGAGACTAGGATACTACTTGTCATTGATGATCAAAGATTGCATGGATATGGCTAGGCGATGCCACCAATGTCAAATACATTGTGTGGTCCTACACCAACCACCAAGAATTCTACATCCTACATTGGCCTCATGATTATTCGAGTGTTGGGGTACCGACATAGTGGGTTCGATTCCTCATTCTCCTATGCATCATTGGTTCATCTTAGATACTATTGACTACTTTTATAAATGGGCAAAGGTGATTCTTCTTAGAGAGGTCATAGCTCAGCATGTGCTCCAATTTTTTAGGAACCATATCATATATAGGTTTGAGTGTCACGATAATTAATAATGGTGGCATTCAAGAACGAGATCAACAACTTTGCCCGAGAGATAACATAGATTGGAGATATTCTACCATCAACTACCTGAGGGAAAAGGGCTTAACAAAAGCCTTCAACAAAGCTCTCATCCAAAAACTGAAGAAGACTCTTGACAACAATAAGCGATAATGGCATGAACAATTAGTTGAAGCCTTGTGGGCCTACCACACCACATATAGAACTCCAACTTAGTCTACTCCTTTCTCCTTAGTGTATGAGTCAGAAGCTGTTCTACCATTAGAAGAATAACTCATATCATTAAGGATAACTGTGGGTAGTAACCTCACAAAGGAGCAGAACGCCAAGTTGCGATTAGAAAAGCTCAAAAGTTTAGAGGAGAGATGCCAGTGGGCAAGCCAAAATCTTGAGTTCTACAATGCTAAAATGAGTCAAGCTCACAATAAGTTGGTTTGTCCTAGAGCTTTTCAAGTAGGAGAGCTTATTTTAGTTCTAAGGAGATGATTATCATTTATTATGGGAGAAAGTTTGAACCCACTTGGGAAGGCCCCTTTACCATAGAGAAGGCCTACCAGAGGATCTTATCAACTTATTAATCATAAGAAAGAGTGTCCAATGCTTCCAATCAATGGGATCTACTTAAAAAAAAATATAAATCATGTTTGAAAATAATTATCATCAATGAAAATTCCATTTTGAATTCAATCTCTTCCATGTTGAAAGTATTCTTATTTGTGAATCTGCCACGATGTGTTTAAGGTAGGTGTAAGGAACCTAAGCTGCATCCTATCCTTCATCAACACAACACAAACACAAACTATAAACAAACATATAAAATAAATGCATATCTTTAGTCTCGGTTAACTCCAAATTGAGATAACACCCCCAATAGCACTCACTCATTAGCTGCTCTAGGTCGAGCTGATGTGCTACCCTACTAGTGTGTCACCCCAATGGTCTTCTTCTTTGGAGGATGTAAGTCTAGCTACACTTTCCTTTTCTTACTTGGCCACTACACTATGATGAGTGCCTTGTTAGTCATAGCCATACGCATTGCCAGTAAGCTACCTCATGTTGGCATCATTTAAGAGGATGTGAGTCTACATTTTCTTCTTGATTAGCCTTTAATCGACAGGTCAGTATATTTGAGGTTTAGGATAAGTCCCCTAGCGGTCATTCCCTTCTAATGGCTTCAGGTCTGGGTCCAGTCCTTCCTTAGGGCTCCCTGCTTAGTAGTCTCTCTAAGTCAGATAGCATATGTCACACCTACGATAGACTATCCTGATGATCAGTTCCACTTGGAAAGTTATAAGCCTACACGCTTTCTTTCCAGATTGATCGTTGCACATCGATGAGGACCTTAGGTAGGCTTTCTTTTCTAGGGTACAAGATAACACTTCTAGCAACACCTTCCATGTGGGCACTATATTTGGATCATGTCTTTTGTGACCCCATTTAGACACTAAGTTACTATCATGGAGCTTTAATAAGAACCACCCTATGGTTGGAGAATCCATCCTGTGCATGTATAGATTCTCTCTTGGTCCAATAAAATTGAGATTGGTCAAGGACAACAAAGCCCCTTCCTAGTGTGGTCCCACGGACACCAACAAGGTCCAGGCAAATATATAAGCAAAATATATATTCACTTGTGGATGAGGAGGACACCCCTAGCAGTACCTTTTCCCAAACAGGCATCTTATCTTTAGGGCAGTGTCAGTAAAAATCCCTATAGGAATTTCCTAACTACTCTTGAGTTGATATAAGTCCCCAACGACATTCACTCAATAGTCACCCCTAAGCCGGGTATAATTTATTATGCTTCCAACATGTCACCCCAATGTTTAAGATGTAAGTCTGCTACACCTTCTTCCTAGCATAGCTTGCACACCGAAAGGAAACCCCTTAGGTTGGCTATCTCCACCCCATGACCAGTAGGCTATCCCTTTGGATTTGTAAATTTGAGATAGGATAAGTCTAATATAGCCCATTCTCAGTGGATCCATCACACATCGACATGGTCCATAAATTAAATCTATCAAATTTGATCGAGCTCACATCCCTAGCGGATATGCCCTCAATTTGAAATCAAACTAAACCAAACAAACCATGTCAAATAACATTAAATTAAGATAAAATTATTCTTGACTACTTTTGAGTTGATATAAGTCCCTAACGACATTCACTCAGTAGTCTATCTAGGTCATGTTCAATTTTTTATGCATCCAACATGTCACCCTAGTAGTTGTTCCTCACTTTGAAAGATGTAAGTCTATTATGCCTTCTTCTCAGAATAGTTGTTGCACACTGAAAGACAACCCTCAGGTTGGCTAGCTCTACCTCACAGTCAGTAGACTATTCCTTTGGATTTGTAAACCTGAGGTAGGTCAAGGCTGATATAGCCCCTTCTCAATGGGTCCATCACACATCGACAAGGTTCATACATTAAATCAGATTAAATTAAACCCAATATTTTTTCCTAGTGGAGTTAATCACACACCTTCTCCTAGTGGAGCCCCAAATCATATATAGTCAAGTCAAACAAATCAAATTCAAAACCAACCTCACTGGAGCCAAATTAAACCAACTCTGTAGAGTCTAAATCAAAGAAATCCAACCAAACTCTTATCCTGTGGATACATCCCCAAATAAATCAATGAAATCAAACTCAAATCCTAATCCCTAGCGGATAGCCCGAACATCCTTCCCTAATTGGAAGGTTCATATACCCAATCCCTAGCGGACTCGAGCCCATATCTCTAAAAAATATGCCTCCACATCAATTAAAATAAATTAAATTAAAGCCATTTCAATCTTAATCCATGGTGGATTATAGATTCTTATCACCGACTGATCTTCTTTCCATTAATCATATAAGCAAATCAAATTCAAACCTTATCCCCAGCAAATTTTCTTCTTCTATGCCCTCGACGTAGACCCCTCACATGTCATGCCCAATGCATGTGATCCCCTAGTTCTCCCTCCATGTTCTTGACATGGAATTCTCATCAAATCTTATTTTTTCTCTTATGCACACCTTTAATACTTCAACCAAAAGCCTAACAATGTATTCATTCAAATTACATCATCTTAACATTGTAATCAACATTTTATGATTTGTGATGGTGCAAGCTCAAACTAACTATACAATATCATGCTAAACATATTATAGTGTGAATTAACACACTATATTATATTATAATATATGATGTTATATTATAATTTTCTATAATATAATATATTATCTAACATTACACCTCATTAGAATCACTTAAAAGAACAAATAACAAAATTTTCTCAAAATATGAATAATGTTCATTTTGATGTAAAATTGTTATTTTTCTATTAGAAATGGTACAAAATAGCATAATTTTTGTGTTTCTTGGTGCCATGAATTTGGCCAAATTCTTCCATCTCAACATTAACATTTTTGTGAGTTTTGACCCAATGTATTATAAAAAAGTAAAACATACTAAAATGCAATAACATTTAGTAACACACCACCACATTCATATATATATGTGAAGTTTTATTGTTATGTACATTATATTTTAATCTGTTTTCATATAATTTATTATCTTACATTACACCTTCAAATGAATCACTTTAAGTAAAAAAATTATAAAATTTGGTTGAAAATGAACATTTATTTTGATGCAAAATTTCAATCTTTTGATTAAATGACACACCATAGCACACCCCAATGATGTTCCTATAGCTTACCATTAAATTTGGCCAAATCCCATCATCTCGCCTCTATAAATCAAAGTTTTTATGAATTATACCAGTACAAACTCTACTACATCATACTATAACAAACTAAAATATGTTAAACAACAAGTAGTAGTACACAATAGTATGCTATAATGCAGGATGCCACACGATGTTATAGCATCCAATATTATAATATACTATAACTTGTTATATTATTCTATATTGCATATCACATCACAAGGGATTTCTTATGATAAAAAAAAATCAAAAAATTAGTTTTGTATCACTTACATATTTTAAATTGAAACAATATATTATGACACCATGCTCTACCTATTATTAATTTGGCCAAATTCCACCATTTTAGAGTCTAAATCAACATTTTTATAAATAATTCTAGTGTAGGCTCAACTACATGATTGTAAAATACTAAAAGAACTTAAAATGCACAGAACAATATATTATGATATATGATGGTATACTATGCTACAACATATAATATTTATTTTGAACATAAAATCTTACTTTTAGACTACAAGTGGCATAGCACACCTTTGGTACAAACCAAATTCCACTTCAAATTTAACAAATTTCATCATCTGATTTATTAAATCAATATTTTTATGATTCATATTAATATGACTATAGGGCACAATACTATATAATATACTAAAACATTTCAAAACATCTTATAACATCCAAAACACACCACTACATGCTCAAATATATGCTACATTATACCATAATATATTATATTATAATTTGGGCTAGGTTTAGTATTCAACTCTAATCGAAAGTCTCTTGAAGACATTTTCTTTAGCTACCATAACTATAGATTAGGTTATTCTTTAGATCTAGTCTTAATGACATATTTATTCAAGGTTTGGGTTTATTTGTTTTGTTTTGGGTTTAGGTTTAGGGTTTGGGGTTTATGTGTAAGGTTTAATGTTGTAGATTTTAGGTTTAGGGTTTAAGGTTTTAGGGTTTATTGAGTTTGGGGTTTAGGTTTTAGGGTTTAAGTGGTTTGGTTTTAGGCTTGGGTTTAATTTGGGTTTATTTGGGTTAAGTTTAGGGTTTAAGTTTTAGTTTAGGTTTTAGGGTTTAGAGTTTAAGGTTTTTTTTAACAAAGAAAAAATTTAGATTCAACATTTTTCCTTTTCGATTTCATCAACCAAGTAGCACCCCAAGTTTTCTAAGACACAAGCGACAACATAGATCAAAAATGAGCACCCATAGAGCATATCAAAAATCCTAAATAAGTAGAATCATCTCTAAAGTAAAGACAAAGTTCCATAAGAACTGGGATGATCCACCATTCTTTAGTCCGCCCCATCAACCACCCCAGAGTAGCATGATCCGTGATTAAATCCTGGATCTTTACCTCCACCACTACCATGGCTATAACCTCCATCGCTCCTCTAGCCTCCATAACCCCCACTACTCTGAACACCACCTCCATATGCACTAACACCTCCATATCATCCACCACCACTATGATAACCACCGCCTCCTTCCTTTATACATCTTTTGATGGTAATGTTCTTACCATCAAGGTTATGCATATTCTTAGGGTCTAGGGTTTAAGGTTAGTTTAGGGTTAGTTTAGGGTTTAGGTTTAGGATTTGGGTTTTAGGGTTTAGGTTTAGGTTTAAGTTTAGGGTTTGTTTTAGGTTTTAAAGTTTAGGTTTAGGTTTGTGGGTTTAGGAGTTGTGGTTTTAGGGTTTAGGTTTTAGGGTTTAGTTTAGGGTTTATTTTTGTGGTTTTATGGTTTATGGTTTAGGATTTAGGGTTTAGAGTTTTTTAATTATGTAAACCAATTTAGTTTATTTAGTTTATTTTATTTATTTGAGTTTATTTATTATTTATTTTTATTTATTTTAGTTTTTTTTATTTTTATTTTTTTTATTTAGTTTATTTTAGTTTTATTTAGTTAAGTTTATTTATTATGTATATTTATCATTAGCTTTTATTTTAGTTTATTTTTGGTATAAGTCATTTTTAGTTAAGTTTATAATTTATTTTAGATTGAGGTTTATTTTAAATTTTAGGTTTAGTTTAAGTTTATATATTATTTTTTTTAGGTTTAAGTTTTAGGTTTTTATTTTAGGTTTATTTTGGTTTTATTTTTTTTTATTTAGGTTTATTTTAGTTTATTTTATTTTATTTATTTAGATTAGTTTAGGTTTAGTTTATTTTCAGTTTAGTAGATTCATTTATTTAGTTTTATTTATTTTAGTTTAAGTTTAGGTTTACTTTATTTTATTTATTATTTATTTTAAGTTTATTTTTTTTAGTTTAAGATTTAAGTTTATTTATTATATTTAGGTTTATTTTTTTTAAGTTTTATTTAGTTTATTTTATTTTAGGTTTATCTATTTTCTTTATGTTTAGTTTTATTTTAATTAGGTTTTATTTATATTTTATTTATTATTTAGTTTATTAAGTTTATATTTTTTATTTTATTTTAGTTTATTTTGTTTTTTTATTTCATTACTTTAAATTTAGGTTTAGGTTTATTTATTTTATTTTATAGGTTTAAGTTTATTTATTTATTTTATTTTTATTTGTTTTAGGTTTTTTTTTAGGTTTTAGTGTTTTGGGTTTGGGTTTTGGGGCTTTATTTTGAGTTTGGGTTTAGGGTTTAGGTTTTTAGGTTTAGGGTTTGTGGTTTATTTTGTGTTAGGTTTAGGGTTTAGGGTTTTAAGGGTTTAGGTTTCTTTTAGTTTCTTAATTTTTTTATTAGTAGGTTTATTATTTATATTTATATTTTAATAAAAGATTAGGTTTAGGTATATAATAGGTATTTTATTTATTTAAGGTAAGTCCATTTAAGTATAGTTATCCTAGTTTTAGAGGTTTTAGGGCCCAGCAGAGGGCCCAGGGTCAAGATCCATAGCCCAGGGCCCAGCAGCCTTAGGGTCAGTGGTAAGGCCCAGGACCCAGTAGGATAGTTTAGGGTGATGGAAGGCAGGGCCCAGCGTTCAGGGTTTAGAGTTTAGGGAGAGCCCAGTGGGTTTAGTATGGTTAGCTAGTTAGTAGGGCTCAGTAGGTTTTTGTGGTTAGTGGTTTATAAGTGAGGGTTTAGGTCAGTTTGGTTTTGGGATGAGGTTTTAGTTTAGGATTTAGTTTATTTATGATTTAAAGTTGTGGTTTATTTTTTAAATTAGGGTTTATGGTTTTAGTTTATTTAGGTTTATTTATTTTAGTTTTTAGGTTTTATTAAGGTTTAGGGTTTAGATTTAGGATTTAGGGTTTAGGTTTATTTTTTTAAATTAACAAATTAGGTTTAGTTAATTTAGTTTATTTTTTATTTCTTTTAGTTTATTTTTTTATTTAGGTTTATTTTTTATATTAATTTAATTTAATTTATTTATCATTTTTAAGTTTTTTATTTTTAGTTTAATTTTTAGGTTTAGGTTTTGGTTTATGTTTATTTTTAGTTTAGTTTTATTTTTATTTTATTTTTAGGTTTAGATTTATTTTTTTATTTTTATTTTATTTTTAAGTTTTCTATTTATATTTTAGGTTTATTTCTAAGTTTTATTTTATTAGGTTTAGGTTTATCTATAGTTTATTTTATTTTTATTTAGGTTTAGGATTAGTTTATTTATTTTATTTAGTTTATTTTATAGGATTTAGGTTTTATTTTATTTATTTTATTATTTAGGTTTTTATTTTTTAATTTGGGTTTAGGTTTTATTTTTATTTTTAAAGTTTTATTATTTTATTTTTTTTGATTTTATTTAGCTTTATTTTATTTCATTTCTTTACATTTGGATTTTATTTTATTTAGGTTTTTTTATTTTTTTTGATTTTTTTTATAGTTTAATTTTAATTTTTATTTATTTTACTTTAGTTTAGTTTATTTTATGTTATCTATCTTTAGGTTTAGGTTTAGGTTTTAATTTTAGGTTTTTTTATTTTACTTTTATTTATTTTTTTTAGAGTTTTGTATTTTAGGGTTTAGGGTGTGGTTTTTATGGTGTGATTATGGTTTAGTATAAGTTTAGTTTAAGGGTTTGGGGTTTAGGTTTAGGGTTGTGGCTAGGGTATAGGGTTTTTGTTTTAAAATTAGTTTGGTTTAGGTTTAGGTTTAGGTTTAGGATTATTTATTATTAATTTATTTAGTTTAGGATTAGGTTTATTTATTTTTAGTTTAGTTTATTTTTTTATTTTATTTTAGTTTAGGTTTTATTTATTTTTTTATTTAATTTTATTTAGTTTATTTTATTATTTTAGTTTAGTTTAGGTTTATTTTATTTTAGTTTAGTTTATTTTATTTATGTTTTTTAGGTTTTATTTATTTTAGGTTTAGGTTTTTCTTATTTTTTATTTAGTTTATTTATTTTTTGTCTATTAGTTTAGTTTAATTTATTTTATTTTGTTTTCGGTTTATTTAGTTTAGGTTTAGCTTTATTTTAATGTTTATTTAGTTTATTTATATTTAGGGTTTTTTATATTTTAGGTTTATTTTAGTTTTATTTATGTTTAGGTTTTATTTAGTTTATTTATTTTATTTTATTTTATTTGGTTTATTTTATTTATTTTATTGAGTTTAGCTTTTTATTTTATTATGGTTTAGGTTTAGGTTTTATTTAGTTTATTTTATTTAGTTTTATTTTAAGTTTTGGTTTAGTTTTGGTTTATTTTATTTTTTTATTTAGGTTTAGGTGTATTTTATAGTTTATTTTATTTACTTTGGGTTTTATTTTATTTTAGTTTCAGTTTAGTTTATTTAGGATTATTTTTTAGGTTTTTTATTTGGTTTTTTAGGCTTATTTATTTTTTTATTTATTGTTTATTTTATTAGTTTAGTATATTTAGTTTATATTTTATTTTAGTTTTATCTAGTTTATTTATTTTAGTTTACTAGTTTATTTTTTTTATTTTTTAGGTTTGTTTAGTTTTTAGTTTTATTTAGTTTAGGTTTTATTTAGGTTTTAGTTTATTTAGTTTAGTTTAGGTTTGGGTTTAGTTTTATTTAGTTTAGTTTATTTAGTTTTATTTTATTTTTGGAATTTTAGATTTGTTTTTATTTAGTTTAGTTTTTTTAGTTTAGGTTTATTTTTTTATTTATTTATTTAGTTTATTTTATTTAGGTTTATTTTATTTAGTTTATTATTTATTTATTTTAATTTTATTTTTATTTTTATTTTAGTTTAGGTTAAGGTTTTGTGGTTTTATTTTATTTATTTTGTTTTATTTATTATTTATTTAGTCTAGTTTTATTTTATTTTATTTTATTTTAAGTTTATTTTAGGTTTTATTTAATTATATTTAGGTTTAGGTTTAATTTATTTTAGGTTTATTTTAGTTTAGTTTAGGTTTAAGTTTAGCTTTATTTTATTTAGTTTTTTTTTTATTTAGTTTAGTTTATTTATTTTATTTATTTTTTTATTTATTTGTGGGTTTTTTATTTTAGGTTTTATTTTATTTATTTTAGTTTAGTTTTAGTTTATTTAGTTTAGTTTATTTATTTTTAATTTTATTTTTATTTTTACTTATTTAATTTAGTTTAGGTTTTAGGTTTAGTTATTTAGTTTATTTTTATTAATTTAGGTTTTTTCAGTTTAGGTTTATTTTTATTTTTTAGGTTTAGGTTTAGGTTTAGGTTTAGATTTTGTTTAGGTTTTATTATTTAGTTTAGTTTATTTAGTTTAGTTTATTTTTTATTTTTCATTTATTTATTTAGGTTTAGTTTAGTTTTAGGTTTATTTTGATTTAGTTTAGTTAATTAATTTATTTATTTTAGTTTAAGTTCGTGTTTTGTTGGTTTTTGGTTTTAAGTTTTGGCCATGTTTATGTTTAGGTTTATTTTATTTAGTTTAGGTTTATTAGGTTAGTTTTTAAGTTAGTTTAATTTAGGGTTTAGGTTTATTTTGGTTATTTTTTTTTAGTTTATTTAGTTTAATTTATTTTTAGTTTAGTTTAGGTTTAGGTTTTTAATTTATTTTATTTTTTTAATTAGTTTATTTTTTAGGTTTATTTTAGTCTAGTTTAGGTTTTATTTATTTAGTTTAGGTTTTAGTTTATTTTGTTTAGATTTAAGATTATTTAGTTTTGGTAGGTTTAGGATTTTATAAATTTTAGGTTTATTTTATTTAGTTTTAGTTTATTTATTTAGTTTAATTTAGGTTTTATTTATTTAGTTTATTTAGGTTTTAGGTTTTTATTTTAGGTTTATTATTTATTTATTTTATTTTATTTTAGGTTTATTTTTAGTTTAGGTTTAGTTTTTAATTAATTAATTTATTTATTTTTTATTTTTTATTTATTTAGTAGGGTTAGGTCAGTTTATTTATTTAGGTTTTTTTGGTTTATTTAATTTTAGTTTTATTTTATTTATTTGGTTTATTTAATTTAGTTTATTTTAGTTTAAGTTTAGGTCTTGGTTAGGTTTAGGTTTAGATTTAGATTTTGGTTTTATTTAGTTTAGTTTTTATTTAGGGTTTATTTAAATTAGTTTATTTAGTTTAAGTTTATTTTTTTAGGTTTAGGTTTAGGTTTTATTTTGGTTTTTTTTTTTAGTTTAGGTTTTTATTTATTTATTTTATTTTTATTTAGGTTTTGGTTTAGGTTTATTTTATTTTAGGTTTAGGTTTATTTTATAATTTAATTTATTTTTATTTAATTTAGGTTTAGGCTTTTAATTTTGGTATTTAGGATTAGGTTTAGGTTTAGGTTTTCTTATTTTATTTTAGTTTTAGGTTTAGGTTTAGGTTTTAGTTTAGTGTTTAGGTTTAGGTTTAGGTATTTTAGGTTTTTAGTTTGTTTTTTTATTTTTAGTTCATATTTATTTATTTAATTTATAGGTTTGGGTTTAGGTTTAGGTTTATTTTATTTAGCTTATTTTAGTTTTAGGTATTAGTTTTAGTTTAGTTTATTTTAGTTTAGGCATAGTTTTAGGTTTAGTTTAGGTTTAAGTTTTTTATTTAATTTTAGGTTTAGGGTTTAGGTTAGTTTGGGTTTTATTTAGTTTATTTAGCCTATTGTATTTCATGGTTTATTTTAGGTTTAGGTTTTGGTTTGGTTAGGTTTTGATTTAGTTTATTTTAATTCATTTTAGTAGTTTCTTAGTTTTAGTTTAATTTAGTCATTTATTGTTTAGTTTATTTTTAGGTTTTATTTTTTATTTTATTTACTTATTTTATTTTAGTTTAGTTTTAGTTTAGGTTTTATTTTAGTTTTTAGGTTTAGGTTTTAGTTTAGGTTTATTTTTAGTTTTTTTTAGTTTAGGTTTATTTTAGGTTTAGGTTTATTTATTTTAGTTAGGTTTAGGTTTTAGTTTTATTTATTTAGGTTTAGCTTCATTATATTTTATTTTAGTTCAAGTTTAGGTTTAGTTAAGGTTTAGGTTTGGGTTTTATTTAGTTTATAGTTTTAGTTTAGGTTTATTTATTTATTTTATTTTAAGTTTAGGTTTAGGTTTTAGTTTTAGTTTATTTAGTTTAGTTTAGTTTTAGTTTATTTTTGTGGTTTTTTTTTTTAGTTTTAGTTTAGGTTTAGTAATTTGGTTCATTTAGTTTATTAGGTTTTAGGATTTTTAGTTTTAGGTCATTTATTTAGTTTAGGTTTATTTTGGTTCAGGTTTAGGTTAAGGTTAGGTTTATTTATTTTAGTTTATAAAGTCTAGTATTTTTATTTTAGTTTATTTATATAGGTTTAAGTTTAGGTTTAGGTTTATTTTTATTTTAGGTTTATTATTTTAGGTTTATTTTTTTATTTAATTTATTTTATTTTTCAGTTTATTTTTTAAGTTTAGGTTTAGGTTTATTTATGGTTTAGGATTTTTTTACTTTTAGGTTTATTTTAGTTTATGTTTAAGTAGGTTTATTTTAGGTTTAGGTTTATTTATATTTATTTATTTTGTAGGTTTAAGTTTAGGCTAATTTTGTTTAATTTAGTTTATTTATTTTAGGGTTTTGATTTAGGTTTATTTTAGGTTTAGGTTTAGTTTATTTGTGGGTTTGCTTAGGTTTTAGGTTTTATGTTTAGGTTTTTAGCATTATTTTTAGGTTTATTTATTTAGTTTAGTTTAGTTTAGGTTTATTTTATTTATTTAGGTTTAGGTTTATTTTATTTACTTTAGTTTTTATTTAGTTTAGGTTTAGTTTAGGTTTAGTTTTGGCTTAGGTTTATTTTAGTTTAGTTTAGGTTCTTTAGTTTAGTTTATTTAGTTTGGTTTATTTTAGTTTATTTTATTTAGTATTAAGTTTATTTAGTTTATTTAGGTTTATTTAGTTTATTTTATTTCAATTTATTTTATTTATTTAGTTTAGGTTTAGGTTTATTTTATTTAGTTTAATTATTTTATTAGTTTATTTTATTTTGTTTAGTTTTTATTTAGGTTTTGGTTTTATTTTAGTTTTATTTTATTTTAGTTTACTTCTTAGTTTTTAGTTTTATTTATTTTTTTATTTATTTATTTAGTTTTGTTTGATTTTAGTTTAGGTTTAGGTTTATTTATTTAGTTTTACTTTATTTTATTTAGTTTAGTTTTAGGTTTAGGTTTTAGTTTAGGTTATTAGTTTATTTAGTTTTTAGGTTTTTTTTATGTTAGGTTATTTAGTTTAGGTTTAGTTTTATTTACATTTTATTTAGTTTTAGTTTTATAGGTTTATTTATTTAGTTTATTTTATTTAGTTTATTTATTTAGTTTAGGTTTAGGTTTTATTTAGTCTAATTTAGTTTAGTTTAGTTTTATTTTTAGGTTAAGGTTTAGTTTTGTGGTACTTTATTTGTATTTTTTTTAATGTAGTATTTTGTTTATTTTATTTTAGTTTAGTTTTATTTATTTATTTAGTTTTGGTTTAGTTTATTTAGGTTTATTTATTTATTTATTTAGTTTATTTTATTTTTTAGGTTTTAGTAAGTTTAGGTTTATTTAGTTTAGATTTATTTAGTTTAGGTTTTATTTAGTTTTGGTTTATTTTAGTTTTAGTTATTTAGGTTGTTTAGGTTTAGTGTTTATTTAATTTAGGTTTATTTTATAGGTTTAGGTTTTATTTATTTTAGTTTATTTTATTTTATTTAGTGTTAGTTTTATGTTTATTTTAATTTAGGTTTATTAGTTTATTTATGTTTAGATTTTAGGTTTATTTTATTGAGGTTTAGGTTTAGTTTTTATTTAGGTTTTATTTTTTTATTTTAGTTTAGGTTTATTTATTTAGTTTAGTTTAGTTTAGATTTAGTTTTATTTTTATTTTATTTTATAGTTTATTAAGTTTAGGTTTATTTATTTAGTTTATTTATTTATTTTTTTAGTTTAGATTTTAGTTTAAGTTTTGGTTTAGGTTTATTTAGTTTAGCTTTAGTTTATTTCATTTATTTAGGTTTTGATTTATTTTAGTTTAGTTTAGTTTAGTTTATTTATTTAATTTATTTTTAGTTTAGGTTTATTTATTTAGTTTACTTAGTTTATTTTTAGGTTTAGTTTCTTTAGTTTACTTTATTTTATTTTAGTTTAGGTTTAAGTTTATTTAGGTTTATTTAGTTTAGTTTATTTATTTAGTTTATTTTAGTTTATTTAGTTTAGTTTTGGTTTTATTTAGTTTAGTTTAGTTTATTTTATTTAGTTTAGGTTTATTTAGTTTAGTTTTATTTTATTTTATTTATATTATTTATTTTATTTTATTTAGTTTTGTTTATTTATTTTTTATTTTTTTAATTTAGGTTTAGTTTAGGTTTTACATTTTAATTTAGTTTAGTTTAGTTTAGCTGTGGTTAGATCAGGTAGCCTGTTTTAGGTGACATAGTTAGGGTTTGGGTCTATTTAGTTCACTCAGTATTTAGCATTTAAGAGTTTTTTATTTTTTATTTTTATTTTGTAGTTTAGGGTTTTTTTAGGGTTTTATTCAGGGTTTAGTTTAGGGTTAGTTTTATTTTTATTTAAGATTTAGGGTTTATGGTTTAATTTGTTTTATTTATTATTTTTAGTTTATTTCATATTTTATTTTTATTTAGTTTAGTTTATTTATTTTTTGGTTTATTTATTTTGCTTTATTTTATTTAGTTTATGTTAGTTTATTTATTTGTTTACTTTAGTATTTTTATTTTATTTTATTAGTTTGTTTTATTTTTATTTTAGGTTAAGGTTTAGAATTTTATTTTAGTTATTTTGGTTTAGGTTTATGTTTTATTTTAGATTTATTCTAATTTTTAGTTTAGTTATTTTTAGTTTATTTTATTTTATTTAGTTTAGGGTTTATTTAGTATTTTAGGTTTAGGTTTAGGTTTTATTTTGTTTAGTTTAGGTTTAGGTTTATTTTATTTTGTTTATTTTAAGTTTAGGTTAACACTACCATTGCCGGTCCCAAGTCTGGATGTGAAAAGTGGAGGTTATGCTAGTGGTCCATAAAACTTGTCAAAAATCATGACATGAATCCTTTAAATCAAGAAATGCTAATCCCTGAAGTTAATGCGATTGTATGATTTTGAATACAATGAAAATGCTAGACACGATCGCCAAGTGTTAAATAAGCAAGGGTTCCCATTATGGATAAAAGAAGTTAGTCCATGATACTAGAATTAGGTTAGGATCTTGGAATATAGGTACTCTTAGAAAATTAATGGAATTAATAGATATTATGGTTCATAGAAAGATAAATATTTTATGTGTTCAAGAAACTAAATGGGTTGGGGAGAAGGCCAAGGAGATTGATAGTTTAGGTTTTAAACTTTGGTATTCGTGTAAAAGTCGAACTAGAAATGGTGTAGGTGTGATTATAGATAAAAGTTTGAAGGATAATGTTATAAATATTAATATGTGGAGATAGAATTATAGCTTTAAAGATTATTGTTGATACTAAGATTATCAATGTTATAAGTGTCTATGCTCCTCAAGTAGGTTTAGAGGTAAGCAAAAGAAAAATTTTGGAATGAATTAGAGGGATTAATACAAAAGATACCTCTTGAAGAAAAAGTATTTATTGGAGGAGATTTAAATGGACATATTGGTAGAGTGGTAGAAGATTTTAAAAGTATTCATGGTGGTTATGGATTTGGAGTGACTAATGAAGAAGGTAGGACTAGATTTTGCTTTAGCTTATGATTTTGTAGTTAACACTTTATTTAAGAAAAGAGATGAACATATTATTACTTATAAAATGGATCTAGTAAAACACGATTGATTATTTTCGATAAGAAAAATAGATCATTTAGATTGTAAAGATTGTAAGGTCATTCCAAGTGAAAATCTAAGTACCAACATCGATTGTTAGTTTTAGATTTTAAGATGAAAGGTTGTAAGAGAAAAATAAACCAAATTATTATCCTAGATTAGAAACACTTAAAGAACACAAATAAAAATATTTTAAGAGCAAGCTACAAGAGATTAGAATTTGGGATGTTCATGAGGAAGCTAACATTATGTGGGAAAAATTGCAAGTGAAATTAAGCAAGTTGCTAAAGATGTGCTTGAGAATCAAAAGGAAAAGCTTCTTAATAAGAATAGTTGGTGGTGTGCAAGAAAAGATAAAAAAATAAGAAGTATTGTTATAAAACTTGGTTTAGATGTAAAAACTCAGAGAATTGGGAAAGATATAAAGTGGTCTCAGAGATTCTAAGAAAGCAATATATGATGCAAAAAAAATTTAGCTTTAGTGATTTATACAATAGATTAGATACCAAAGAAGGTGAAAGATGTATGTATAAGTTAGCCAACCAAAGAGATAGAGAAGTAAAGACATAGTTCAAGTGAGGTGTATTAAGGATGAAAATAATAAAATGCTTTTTTAGAAAAGGATATTGAAAATAGGTGGATGAGGTATTTTGATAAACTTTTCAATGAAGGATCTGAATGATTGATTTTAGCAACCTTAATACCCTAAACAAAAATAGAGAATTTCATTTTTATCATCATTAGTAAATCCGTTAGTGAAGCTTTAAAGAAAATGAAATGTGGAAAAGTAGGATAATATTCCAATAGAAGTGTGGAAATGTTTAGAGATCAAGGAATTTCTTGGCTTACAAATCTTTTAATGTCATTTTAAAGACAAAAAGATGCCGATGAGTGGAGAAAGAGTTTGTTGGTTCCTATAATAGAGGTAAAATGAAAGTGTGCAAATTATAGAGGAATTAAGTTAATGTTCCATACATTAAAATTATGGGAGAGAGTAATTGAGCATAGGTTACCATGTGATACGAAGTTTCTCACAATAATTTGGTTTCCGTAGTAGATCTACTATGGATGCTATACATTTGTTAAGGGGTTTGATGGAGAAGCATAGAGAAAGTAAGGAGGATCTACATATGATATTTATTGATTTAGAGAAAGCTTATGATAAAGTTTCAAGAGATGTTCTTGGAGAGTTCTAGAATAGAAAGGAGTTAATATTGGTTATATTCAAGTCATTATGATATACTAGATATTACTTGTGTCCAAATACAAGGAGGATTGACAAAATATTTTCCTAGTTCAGTTGGATTACATCAAGGATCAACATTAAGCCCTTATCTTTACTTTAGTTATGGATGTTCTTACGAGGCATTTACAAGAAGATGTACCTTGGTGTATGCTTTTTTAATGACATTCTTCTTGTTGATAAGACTAGAGAGGAGTCCAAGAAACTTGAATTATAGGTCAACTTTAGAGTCTAAAGGTTTTCATTTAAGTAGATCTAAAAATATATGGAGTGTAATTTTAGTTGTAGAAGTTTTTTAGTGAGTGTTGTGACTTTAGGTGATCAAGTCATTAATAAGAGTGAGCATTTGATATTTAGGCTCTATTGTTCAAAATGATGGTGAAATAGATGGAGATGTTATTAGTAGAATTCAAGTTGGATGGTTGAAGTGGAGGAATGCATTTGGCCTATTATGTGATAGAAAAGTTCCACTTAAAATTAAGTGAAAATTTTATAAGATGGTGGTAAGACAATGACTTATGGTGAGAATGTTGGCCAATAAAGAGAAGCATAAGACTAAGTTAAGTGTTACAGAGATGAGGATGCTTAGGTGGATGAGTGGCTTTACTCTTAGAGATAGAATGAAA
This sequence comes from Cymbidium sinense, assembly GCA_021442155.1. Taxonomy (NCBI): domain Eukaryota; kingdom Viridiplantae; phylum Streptophyta; class Magnoliopsida; order Asparagales; family Orchidaceae; genus Cymbidium; species Cymbidium sinense. The sequence continues at coordinate 13,640,632 of CM038229.1, read as the reverse complement.
ATGAGTATATATTGGAAAAAGTTGGAGTTGCTTGATAAGATTAGGAGAGTCACCTTAGATGGTTTGGCCACATAAAGCATCATCCAATGACAGCAGGAGTAGATGCATTAGATTTCCTTATGTTAAGAAAGGTAGAGGTAGACCTAAAAGACTTGGTTAAGATGTATAAAAATGATCTTTGTATACTTGATTTAAATGAGAATTTGACACATAATGACACAATGGAGATGAAGGATTCATGTAGGACCTAGTGGGATTAAGGCTTCTTGTTATTGTTGTTGTTGTTGTTGTAAGTTTAGGTTTTATTTTTTTACTTCAGGGTTTAAGTTTAATTATTTATTTTTTTAGGTTTAAGTTTTTATTTAGTCCTTATTTTATTTTATTTTTATTTTCTATTTAGTTTTTATTTTATTTAGGTTTTTTATTTTTAGGTTTATTTTATTTTTTTATTTTGGTTTGGGTTTTTATTTATTTTATTTTTGATTTTTTAGCTTTAGGTTTTAGTTTAGGTTTTTATGTTATTTTATTTTATTATTTAATTTAGGTTTAGGTTATTTTATTTATTTTATTTTTATGTTTTATTTTGTTTAGGTTTAGGGTTTTAGGTTTTTAGGGTTTAAGGTTTATGGTTTAAGGTTAATGGTTTGGGGTTAAGGATTTAGGGTTTTGGGTTGTAGGTTTTAGTGTTTAGGGTTTAGGGTTTAGGGTTTAGGATTGTAGGTTTAGGGTTTAGGGTTTAGGGTTAGTTTTAGGGTTTAGGGCAGGATTAGGGTTTTTTTTTATTTTATTATTTATTTTAAATTAAGTAAATTGGTAGGTTTAGGATTATTTAGTTTATTTATTTTATTTCATTTTACTTCAAATTTTTATTTAAAATTATTTATTTTTATTTAGTTTAACTTATTTATTATAAGTTTATTTATTTTTGATTAGGATTTTTATTTTAGTTTATTTTAGCTAGTTTTGTTTTAGTTTATTTTAGCTTAGTTTTAGCATTATTTTATTTTTTTAGGTTTAGGTTTTATTTTATTATTAGTTTAAGTTTTTATTTTATTATTTTGGTTTAGGTTTTAGGTTTTATTTTAGGTTTATTTTAGGTTTTATTTTTTAGTTCAGGTTTAAGTTTATTTTAGTTTATTTTATTTTATTTAGTTTAGTTTAGTTTAGTTTAGGTTTAGGTTTTATTTATTTTAGTTTTGTTTATTTTTTAGTTTAGGTTTAGTTTATTTTATTTTATTTTAGGTTTAGATTTTTTAGTTTATGGTTTATGTTTAATTTTTTATTTTATTTTAGTTTTATGTCTTAGTTTATTTTTTTTTAGGTTTAGGTTTTTTATTTAATTTTATTTTATTTCAATTTAGGTTTATTTTATTTTAATTTAGTTTTTATTTTATTTAGGTTTTATTTTAGTTTAGTTTAGGTTTTAGTTTTTTTATCTATTTATATATTTTATTTTATTTTCTTTAGGTTTTGGTTTTAGTTTATGTTTTAGTTTAGTTTATATATTTATTTTATTTTGGTAAGTTTTATTTATTTTATTTTTTCATTTATAGTTTAGCTTTTTTAGGGTTGGGTTTTGGGTTTGGTTTAGGTTTAGTGGCTAGGGTTAGGGAGGTAGGGTTTAGGGTTTAGGGTTTAGGGTAGTTTAGGGTTTAGGGTTTGGGTTTAGGTTTAGGTTTAGGTTTTTATTTTAGGGTTTAGAGTTTTGGTTTTTTTAAGAGAGAGCAAAGAGAGTCAACATTTCTTCATTTTGATTTTATCAACCAAGTAACACCAAGTTTTATAAGACTTGTTTACAACATAGATAAAAAATGAGCACGATAGATAAAATTGAAAACACAGACCAACCATCTCTATCAGAATGACACAGCTCCATAAACATCGATCGGATTGGTCGTTTTCATTCTATCAACTCGCCTCTCTCAGTAGCCGGATCCGCCATCATATCTTGATCTTCCCTCGCCACCACCACATGTAACTCGGGCCGCCCTCCCACCTCCATAACTATCATGCTTCTTACCACCACCTCCATATCCACCAAGACCTCCGTGATCCCACCACCATCACGGATAATCACCAACCTTCGCCTCCATCGCTAGATCTAGACTGAGCCTAGTTGACGATGATGTTCCTACTGTCAAGGTTCTACCCATTCTTAGGGTTTATGTTTATGTTTAGGTTTATTAGGTTTTATGGTTTAAGTTCATTTTTTAATTTATTTATTAACTTAAGTAGTTGGGTTTAGGATTTAGAGTTTAGGCTAGGGTGTGGTAGGCCCAGGGTTTAGTGGTGTGGTGGGTTTTGGTTTGTACGGGTTTAGGGAGTGGTTAGTGGAGTGTTTCATTAGGTTTTGGGTCTGGGTTAATCAGTGAGTTTAGGCCCAGGTTGTGGCTCAGGATGGGTTACCAGGGCTCAGGGCCCAGGATCAGGGCCTGTGGGTTTAGGGTTTAGTAGGTCAGACAGAGCTAGATTAGTGGCTAGTTTAGGGCTCAGGCCTAGTATCATTAGTATTTTAAAATCAAGCAAACGGTGGTAGCTTATTTTAGTTTATTTATTATTAGTATATTTTAATATTTTTTAGTTTATTTTATTTTATCCACTAGTTATTTAAGATCATTTATTTTATTTATGCATTATTTTAGTTTATCTTTAGTAGTTTAGGTCCATGTTTCTTTTGGTAGTCATTTTTATATATTTTGTGTATTTTTATTTATTTTCACATGTAGCTAGGGTCTTAACATGCATATTTAGTTTATCTTTTAGTCAGGTAGGTTTATTTTTAGTTTATCTTTATCTAGCCTAGGGTTTAGTAGTTATCTTTGTGCCAAGGCCCAGTTTATTTATCTTTAGTTTAATCTTCAGTGGTCCGTGCCTTATTTTATTTTTTATTAGGTTTAGGTTTCTTTGTGCCTGTTTTATTAATTTATCTTTAGACATCTAGTGGGCCCAGGGCCCAGGGTCTTCAGGTCCTTTGTTTCAGTTCTTGTGGCTAAACCCCTATGGCTCAGTATGGTCAGTGATCAGTTTGTGGAGTGGTCTTTAAACACACAACGCCTGGGCCCACAGCCCAGAGCCCAGTGGCTCAGGGCCCAGGGTCAGCCTGGCTCCCAGTATTTTAGGCCCAGGGCCTTGTGGCCCAGTGGCCCAGGATCAGGGTCATGGGCCTGTGGTCTGGGCCTGTATTCAGCATCAGGCCTGGGCTGTCACCAAGATCTTGTGGCCTAAAGTCAGGCTTAGGGCCCAGGGCCCAGGGTTGCAGGATCATTGCAGGCCTTAAGGTTAGTCAGGGCTCAGTGGTGTTTAGTTGTGGATTTAGGTGGCCTGGGTTAGGTTTTAAAATCACAATGATGTAGATGTATTTAGTTTATTTAATTTATTTTTATTTATTTTAGTTTATTTTTTATTTAGTTTATTTTTTACTATTATTTAATTTATTTATTTTAGTTTATGTATTTTTTATTTTAGTTTTATTTTAGGTTTAGAATTAGGTTCATTTTTTATTTTAGTTTTTTTTTATTTTAGTTTTAGGTTTTAGGTTTTATTTTATTTTTTTAGGTTTTGTTATTTAGTTAGTTTTGTTTTATTTAGTTATTAGTTAATTATTTAATTATTAATTAGTTATTATTAATTTTTTTAATTTAGGTGTTTTATTATTTAGTCAATTTTATTATTATTTTAGTTATTTAGTTGGTTTTGTTTTTTTACTTTATAAATTAAGCAAATCGGTAGGAACATTTTTTTTATTTTTTTAGGATCCCCCACCACCACAGCGATAACCATCGCCTCCGCCTTTGGCTCCACCGCCATAGCTAGATTCTAGATATAATCTTAAGTATATTGCTTCAACAGGAGTTTTATTGTCATTTCCAACATAGATGAATCTTTCAGCAGCAGTAGTATTTATCTCCTTAGATAACCCTGCATAGTCACACTTATGTAAGTAGTTGCACCTGTAGCTATCAACCAAATGTGATTTGGTACTAAGGATAAATTAACTTCATAATAAACAAAGTTGAGAAGTTTATCCTTTTTCACTAGCCAATTTGCATACTTGGGACAATCCTTCTTCACATGACCAACCTTCTTGCGAAAGAAACAAGTAACAGCATTATCTTATTTCTATTGCACCTTATGATGTGAAGTCCCTTTGTCTGTAGCTCTTTTACCTTTATAAATCCTTTTTCTTTTAGTAATAATGTCAGGAGATGAAGTAGCTAAGTGAGCACTTTCTATTTTATCTTCTTTCAATCTCTCTTCCTCTTGCACACATTGAGCAATGAGCTCATTAAGAGTCCATTTTTTCTTTTGAGTATTATAACTTATCTTAAAGGATTAAATTGCAGTGAAGAGAGAGATCAAAACTAAGTGCACAAGAATGTCATGACATCTCTAATTTTAGTGCTCTCACCTAGTGATAAACTCATCTCCATAATGTACTCTCTTATATTTTCATTGTTTTATACCACATTAAAACCAGTTTACTAAGAATAGTACTGCTTGAGCCCTTTCACTGTGATGTTCCTATCGTCAAGGTTACCATCTCTAAAGGTTTTATTTAGAATTAGTTGTTCTGTGGTTTTTAGGTTTAGGGTTTACGCTTTGGATTTAGATTTAGGGTTTTTAGTTGGGGTTTACTGTATAGGGTTTTTAGGTTTTGGGTTTATAGTTAGTTTGTGGTTTAAGGCTTGTGGGGTTTGTGGTTTTAGTGTTTCGTGGTTGTGGTTTAGGGTTTTGTAGGCTTAGTTTAGGCATGTGGTTAATTTGGTTTAGGATTTGGAGTTTATGGTTTAAGGTTTAGGGCTTAGGATTTTTTTTTTTAAATTAAGTAAACTAGTAGGTTTAGGTTTATTTAGTTTATTTAGTTTATATTTTATTTATTTTAATTTATTTTATTTTATTTATTTTATTTTAGGTTATTTATTTTTAGTTTATTTATTTTAGTTTAGAATTTTATTTTAGTTTATTTTTTTTAGGTTTATGTTTAGGTTAATTATTTTTTTTTAATTTTAGTTATTTTTTTATTTATTTTAGGTTTAGTTTTAATTTATATTTTTCCTTTGGCTCTATTTTATTTTATTTTAGGTTTTATTTTTTAATTTTGGTTTAGGTTTATTTTTATATTATATTTGATTTAGTTTAGGGTTTAGGTTTAATTTATTTTAGGTTTAGATTTTGGTTTTATTTATTTTAGTTTAATTTATTTTAGTTTAGGTTTAAGTTTATTTTATTTTATTTTATTTATTTTAGGTTTAGTTGTATTTTTTAGTTTAGGTTTAGGTTTTTTTTAGGTTTTATTTGTAATTTACTTCAGATTAGGTTTCATTTAGTTTTTTATTTTATTTTATTTTTATAATAGTCCCAAGTGTATTTTTATTTTTTTTATTTTTAAGTTTATTTTATTTTAGTTTTTTAGTTAGTTATTTATTTTATTTTATTTTTATCTTTATCTTATTATTTAGTTTACTCAGTTGGTTTAAGTTAAGGTTTTTATCTTATATCTTATCTTAGGTTTATTATTATTTTTGGTCTTATTATTTATTAGTCTTTGCCTCAGTTAGGGTTTGTGGCTCTTAGTGTTTCAGTGCCCAGTGGCTCAGGGTTTTAAGTCTGAGTTTATACTAGGCCCATGGTTTTGTATCCCAGGTCAGTGGTTTTGCATGGCTCAAGTTTAGTAGGGCTAGGTCATTAGGGTTTATGCTCCAGGGCCTAGGGCCTTGATTAGGGCCTGGGTTTCAGTGTAAGAGCCCTGAGGCTTAGTGGCTCAGGTAGTCACTTTAGGGCCCAGATCTGTCAGAAGGCCTTTGTGGTTCAGATAGGGTCAGTTTAGGCTCAGTCACTTAGTTTAGTGGCTTTTAAGCCCAGGATTTATTTTTAGGTTATTTCTTTAAATCAGTGCATTTAGGTTTATTAATTTAGTCATTTATTTATTATTTTAGTATGCTCATTTAAATTTTATCTGGTATCTTTATTTTATTTATTTAGTTTATTTATTTAGTTTATTTATTTTATCTTTTTGTTTTAGTTTATGAAATTTTAGTATTTATTTTATTTTATTATTTTTTTTTATTTTTTAGGTCAGTTTATTTATTTTTTTTTTTATTTTAGTATTTTAGGTTTTATTTTATATTTTAGTTTTAGTTTTTTATTTATTTTATTTTTAAGGCTTAGTTTATTTTTTTTTTAAGTTTAGTTTTTTATTTATTTTAGTTTATTTATTTTAGTTTAGATTTAGGATCATTTTGTTTTATTTATTTTAGGTTTTTATTTAGTTTAGGTTTTATTTTAGTTTAATTTTAGGTTTAGTAGGTTTATTTTATTTTATTTTATTTTATTTTTGTAGTTTTAATTTTTATTTTTAGTTTGTTTTAGATTTAGGTTTTGGCTTTATTTTATTTTATTTTGTTTTATTTATTTTTATTTTTATTTTTATTTTATTTTATTTAGTTTATTAGTTTATTTTAGTTTAGGTTTAAGTTTTATTTATCTTAGTTTCGCTTTATTTTATTTTATTTATTTTAGGTTTAATTTTTCTCTTAAAGTTTTAGGTTTTATTTTTTATTTATTGTTATTTTATTTTAGTTTATTTTTTAGGCTAGTTTTATTTTATTTTATCTTAATTTGGTTTATTTTAATTTTCATAGTTTATTTTATTTAGTTTTATTTTATTTTTTTATCTTTATAGACAGTTTTATTTATTTATTTTAGTATTTCTTTATTTTATCTTATCTTATTAGTCAGCCTAGGTGGTTTAGTCTAGCCATTATCTTTATTTTATTATTTATTTAACTATGTTTTATTTATCTTTATTAGATTCTCAAGTTAGCCTGAGTTGAGGTCTTGGCTCAGGTGAATGTCTGGGATCATCTTATGGCCCAGGGTTGGGGTCAGTGGCCTAATGGCCCAGAACTGTAGGGTCCGCCCAGCCTACTAGTGGCTCAGGCTCAGATCTTGCTCAGCCTAGTAGGGTCTTAGGGTCAGGCTCAGTGGTCAGTTAGTCAGTGGCTCAGGGCTCAGGGTTTAGCCTTTGCCTATTTAGTTATTTTAGTGGTTTGGCCTGGGCCTCAGGTAGTACTCAGTGGCCTAGGTTTGGGCCTAGGGCTCATGGTTTTAGCTATTTATGGTAGGTTTAGGTTTATTTTATCTTTGTTTTGTATGTTTATTTTTATTTTAGTTTATTTTATTTTATTTATTTTAGTTTATTTATTTTATAGTTTAGTTTATTTATTTTAGTTTACTTATTTTATTTTATTTATTTTAGGTTTTTTTTTATTAAGGTTTATGTTTTATTTTATTTATAGTTTTTATTTATTTAGCTTATTTTTTATTTTAGTTTTATTTATTTTATTTTAATTTATTTAATTTTCATTTACATTTTATTTTATTTAGTTTTATTTTATGTTTATTTTATTTTAGTTTTTTATTTATATTTAGTTTTATTTTTATTTTATTTAAGGTTATGGATCTGGTTTATTAGTAGATTTATTTTATTTTATTTTTTACTTATTTAATTTTAGTTTGTTTATTTATTTTATTTTTAGATCTTTACTAAGTTTATGAGTTTAGAGGTTTTGTGGTAGTCTTTATATGGTAAGGCCCATGGTTGGGTTGGGTTTAAGTAAGAATGTAAGTTTCATTTAGACTCATGGTAGTGGTGTGTTTAGTCAGTTTGGAGTTTGAGTAGTAGGGTTTAGGCTCAGTGGTTTGTTTGTGGCCCAGGTAGCCTTTATCAGTGGAGTATCAGTAGCCCAGGCCTTGGCCCAGTGGCCCAGGGCCTGGGTGGTTTCAGTATGGTTTGGTTTCATGGTCTAGGGCTCATGATCTTTTGTGGCTCAGCCTCTGGGTTGTCAGGCTCAGGGTCCGGGTCAGATAAGTGTGGCTCAGGATCTAGTGGATGGTAGGATTTAGAGTGGCTTAAGCTCTACTAGTGTTTTTAAAAAAAAAAAATCAAGCAAACCAGTAGCAATTGTTTATTTAGTATTTTTTATTTATTAGTTTATTTTACTTTATTTTATTTAAGTTTATTTTATTTTGATTTATTTTATTTTATTATCTGATTATTTATTTTAGTTTATTTTAGGTTAGGTTTAGGTTTATGTATTACTTAATTTAGTTTTATTTTTTTATTTTTAGGTTTATGTTTTATTTTTTAGTTTAAGTTTAGGTTTTTTATTTTATTTTAGTAGGTTTTTTATTTTAGGTTTTTATTTATTTTGTAGTTTTAGGTTTATTTTTATTATTTATTTATTTATTTATGGTTTATTTAGTTTATTTTAGGATTTGGTTTTAGTTACTATTTTAGTTTAGGTTTAAGTTTATTTATTTTATATTTTTTTTTATTTTTTTTTTTAAGTCCATGTTTTATTTTTTTTATTTATTTTAAGATTTATTTTTTTGGTTTATATTTTAAGTTTAGATTTGTATTTAGTTTTATTTTATTTTATTTTATTTTATCTATTAATTATTTTATTTAGTTTTTTTTAGTTTTAGTTTAGTTTAGGTTTTATTTATTTTATTTTAGTTTAGTTTGTATTTATTATTTTTTTTAGGTTTAGATTTATGTTTTATTTTAAGTTTTATTTTATTTTAGGTTTTGGTTTTTTATTTATTATTTTAGGTTTATTTATTTTAGGTTTAGGTTTTGTGGTTTGTGGTTTAGGATTAAGGTTTTTAGGTTTTTTTTAGGTTTATAGGTTAGGTTTGGGTTTAGTTTAGTTTAGGTTTTTTATAGGTTTAGCTTTAAGGTTTAGTTAGTTTTGGGTTTAGTGTTAGGGTTTTATTTATTTATTTTGGTTTTGGTTTATCTAGGTTCCAGTTTTAGTTTTTGGTTTTTTTTTAACAGAGAACAAACTCAAAATCCAACTTTTCTTCTTTTCGATTTCATGAACCAAGTAACACACAAAGTTTTCTATGATACATGCAATGACATAGATAAAAAATGATCATGCAAAGAAAATCAAAACCCTAGATAACTAAAATTCTACTATAGACAAAATTCCATAAGCAAAGATTGGATTGGTTGTTCTTCAATTTCTCCGCTCATCAAACCACCCCTCTCAATAGCGGATCCACCATTATATCCTCGATCTCTCCTCGCCACCACCAAGCTCAGAACCTCCTCACCCTTTCACCTCCATAACCACCACTACTTACCACCACCTCCATATCCACCAACACCTCCGATCCCCACCACAGGATAACCACCGCCTGCTTGCTCCACCAATAAATTTTGGGCCTTAATATGCTGATGTTCTACCATCAGGTTCAACCCTCTTCTTGGTTTATTTTTTTGATTTATTTATTTATTTTAAGTTTAGTTTGGGTTTCTAGTTTTGGGTTTAGTGGTTTGGGTTTAGGGTTTGGGTTTAGGGTTTAGGTTTGGGTTTAGGTTTTGGGTTTAAGTTTAGGGTTTGGGGTCTGTGGTTTGGGGTTAGTTTTATGATAAAGGGTTTAGAGTTTTTCGTTTTATTTAGGGTTCTTTTTGGTTTTCAATTTTTAAGGGTTTCTAGTTTGAGTTTAGGGCCTGGGTTTGGGCTTAGAGTTTGTGGCCTAATGCTCAGTATTTAGTGGTTTTGGCTTTTGCCTTGTTATTTTGGATCTAGGGTGGCCTAGTGGGCCTAAAGCACCTGGGCTCAGCATTTAGGAGTCTGGTCATGTCAGGTTAGATTTAGGGTTTTTTAGCTTCAAGGTCATGGTATATAGGGGCCTGGGATTTATGGTCAGTGATCAGTTAGTGGCTCAGTGGTAAGGCTCAGGATCTGGATCTGGATTTGTGGATTTAGGTTTGTGGCTCAGTGGTCCAGGGCCTGGGTTTAAGGTCTGGGTAGGTTATTGGAGGTTTTATAAGTGCTTTTTATGATTAGGGTATGGTAAGATATAGGTTTGTGGTTTAAGGTTTAGCATTTTGAAAAAAATAGTAAACCAATTGGTTTTAGTTTATTTTTATTATTTATTTATTATTTATTTATTTCATTTAAGTTTATTTTATTTTCATTTTAGTTTATTTTATTTATTTTAAGTTTATTTATTTTAGTTTATTTTATTCTGTTTAGGTTTATGTTATTTTTTTTATTTTATTTATTTTGTTTTAGTTTAGTTTATTAAATTTTATTTTATTTTAGTTTAAGTTTAGGTTTTTTATTTTATTTCTTAGTGGGTTTGGTTTTATTTTAGGTTTATTTTTAGGTTTTATTTTGTAGTTTAGGTATTATTTATTTTAGAATATTTTATATTTTTTTGTATTTAGGTTTAATTTATTTTATGTTTAGGTTTAGGTTTTATTTATTTTAATTTTGTTTAATTTAGTTTAGTTTAGGTTTATTTTATTTTATTTATTTTAAGTTTTTTTTTTTTTAAGGTTTATGTTTTATTTTTATATATTTTATGATTTATTTTGAGGTTTAGATTTTTATTTAGTTTTTATTTTATTTTTATTTTTGCTTAGTTTTTATTTTATTTAGATTTTTTATTTTTATTTTAAATTTTTTTAGTTTAGTTTAAGTTTTTATTTATTTTATTTTAGTTTATTTTAATTTAATTTAATTTTATTTTATTTTTAGGTTTAAGTTTAGGTTTAATTTTAGGTTTTTATTTAGGTTTTTATTTTATTTTATTTTTTTATTTAGGTTTAAGTTTATTTATTTATTTTATTTTTAGGTATCATTTAGTTTAGGTTTGTTTAGTTTTGGGTTTTAGATTGGGGTTTAGTTTCAAGGTTTTGGGTTTAGGTTGTAGGTTTTATTTTAGGGTTTTTACAAGTTAAGGTTTTATTTAGGTTGGTTTTGGTTTTTTTTTAATAACAAATTCAAATTCAACATTTCTTCTTTCAATTTCATCAACCAAGTAACACACCAAGTTTTCTATGACATAAGATGACATAGATAAAAAATGATCACGATAGAGCAAATCAAAACCTTCCATAAGTTTAGCTTTGAATCGATTTCTTTCTCCATTCCCATCAATCTCTGTGGGTAGTGATCCATCATATCACGATCTTCCATCACCAGGTAACCTCCTTTCCTCCCCCGAGATAACCATCATCTGCTCCTACCACCACCTCCATATCCACTAGCACCTCCATATCCCCACCACCACCACGCTCCACTTCGCCTCCACCGCCAGATCTAAATCAGGGTTGATGGTGATGTTCTTTGCAAGGTTCTACCTATTCTTAGGGTTTAGTTTATTTTTTAATTTATTTAGTTACTTTAAGTTTAGGTTTTATTTTTAGGTTTAGGTTTAGGTTTATTGTTTAGGTTTGTGGGTTTTAAGGTTTTATGGTTTATGCTTTTAGGGTTTAGGTTTAGTTTGGGGTTTGTGGATTTGGATTTTTTAGGGTTTAGTTTTAATATTTACTGCATGGTTTAAAGTTTTGTGCTCAGTGGTGGGTTGTAGAGAGGGTCCGTGGTATGGTGGGTTTAGTCTGGGTAGAGTATGGGTAGGGTGGTTCCTAAGTCAGGGCTAGGGTCAGTGGCTCTGGGGTTTGGATTTGGGTTGAGGATCAGTGGTTAGCTCTGGTGTGATAGTAGGTTAGTTTCCTTATCGATTATTTTATTTTTTGTTTTCTTGTCAACCCGGTAGGTTTTGGTTTATTTAGATTTTATTATTTACCATTTATTTATTATATTTTTAGTTTTATTTATTTATTTTAGTTTAGTTTATTCAATTTATTTTTTAGGTTTATTTACTTTTATTTTGAGTTTATTTAGGTTTTTTTTTTTTATGTTTTATTTTATTTTTTATTTTATTTTAGGTTTATTTAGTTTATTTTAGTTTATTAGGTTTTATTTTACATTTTAATTATTTAGTATGTTTATGTTAGTTTAGTTCAATAGGTTTAGGTTTAGGTTTTATTTAGTTTAGTTTATTTAGTTTAGTTTAGTTTATATTTTATTTATTATGTTTTTTTAGTTTATGGTTTAGGTTTCATTTTTTATTTATTTTTAGGTTTTGGTTTTTATATAGTTTTTATTTTATTTAATTTTAGGTTTATTTATTTTTATTTTAGGTTTAGTTTTTATTTTCTTTTGGTTTTTTTATTTTTTATTTTAGTTTAGGTTTTAATTTATTTTATTTTAGTTTATTTTTATTTTATATTTTATTTTCTTTTTTTGTTTAGGTTTAGGCTTTTTTTATATTTTATTTTTAGGTTTTATTTAGGTTTAAGTTTTAGCTTTTAGGGTTTTGTTTTGGGTTTAGGGTTTAGGTTTGGTTTTTTTAGGGTTTAGGTTTATTTAGGTTATAGGTTTAAGGTTTAAGTTTTAGTTTAGATTTAAGGTTTTTTTTAATAGAGAACAAATTGTGTTCAAAATTTCTTCTTTTGATTTCATCGTAAGTACACCCCAAGTTTTAGACAGTTTACCTATACATAGATAAAAAATGAGCATGCATAAAGCAAATCAAAAACTGTAGATAACTAGAACCGCATATAATGTAAAGATGGTTCCATAAGCAGCAGATCAGATCATTCATTCTTCAATTTCTCCAGTTCCCATCAGAACCACCCCGGCCTTTCAAGTAGTGGGATCCACCATCATATCCCCGATCTCTCCCTCCGCCACCATCAAGGCTTTAACCTTCGTCGTTCCTCCCGCCTCCACAACCACCATTACTCCGACCAGCACCTCCATATCCACCAGCACCTCTAGATCTTCCACCACCACTACAAAAACCGCCACCTCCACCTTCGCCTCCACCACCAGATCTAGACTGAGCCTGGTTGATGGTGATGTTCCTGCCATCAAGGTTCTGTCCATTTTTAGGGTTTAGATTAGGTTATATGGTTTAGATTTTTTTAAATTTTTAGTTACTTTGGTTTAGTTTAAAGTCTGGTTAGGGTTTAGGGTTAGGTTTTTTTAGTGTTGTTTAAGGTAGGGTCTTATTTAGATTTTATTTTTTAGGTTTAGGGTTTTATGGTTTGTGGTTTATAGTGTTTAAGGTTTAGTGGGTTTGTGGTTTGTTTTAAAGCTTTTGTGGTTTAAGCTTTGAGGTTTGTGGGTTTGTGGTTTGGTTTTCTTTTTAGGGTTTAGTTTTTAGGGATCAGATTAGCTATTGGTATGGTCAGTAGGGTTTAGGTTTAGTTTAGCATTTTAGGATCAGTACAAGTTGGGTTTAGATTTATAGATTTAGGGTGGTTTAGATTTTTCTTAAACAAGAAAACCAAGTAGTTTATTTAGTTTATTTTATTTATTTTAGTTTATTTATTTTTTTATTTAAGTTTATTTTATTTTATTTTATTTTATTTATTTTATGTTTATTTTGTTGGGGTAGGGTTGGGTTACTTTAATGTTCTTTATCTGGGGTTTTATTGTAGTTTTATTTTAAGATTTAGGTAGGATTTAGGTTGGTTTGTGACTTTAATTTTTATTTTTAGGTTTTATTTAGTTTATTTTATTATTTAGTTTATTTTATTTTATTTAGTTTTTTATTTTTATTTTTTTATTTTATAGTATTTATTTATATTTATTTAATTTTATGTAGTTATTTATGCTTATTTTAGTTTAGTTTTATTTTCTTTATTTTAAGGTTTAGGTTTTATTTTAGGATTAGTTTAGGTTTTATTTATTTCTTAGGTTTGGTTTTAGGTTTATTTTATTTTTAGGCTAGTTTAGTTTAGTTTATTTTTAATTTAATTTATTTATATTTAGTGTAGTTTATTTTGTGCTCAGTTTATTTATTTTAGTTTAGGTTTAGTATATTTTTTTTGTTTATTTAAGGTAGTTTTTCTAGTTTAGTTTAAGTTTTATTTATCATTTTTTTTATTTATTTTAGGTTTATTTTAGTTTAAGATTTTATTTAGTTTTATTTTATTTTTATTTTATTTAGTTTTATTTTGGGTTTATTTTATTTTAGTTTAGTTTAGTTTTATTTATTTATTTTATTTTAGTTTTATTTTATCTATATATTTTACATTTAGTTTGGGATTAGGCTTTTTTTGAGTGGTTTTAGTTTTTTATTTTATTTTATTTTATTTATTTTTATTTTATTTAGTTTAGTTTTTTTTTATTTTATCTTTAGTTTTATGTTTTAACTGAGGTCTGGTTTTTAGCTCATTAGGTTTGTAGGTCTTAGTGGCTCAGGGTTTAGGTTTAGTTTTTAAGGTTTGTCAGGGTTTATTCTGTGATCTTAAGGTTTAGGTTTAGGGTTTAGGATTTTAGTTTCAGGGTGGTTTTAGAGTTAGTTGGGTTAGGGTCTAGGGTTTAGGGTTAAGGCTTATTTATATATTTTTATTTTTGTTTTTTAAAATTAAGTAAAGTCGTAGGTTTGGGTTTATTTAGTTTAATTTTTATTTATTTTATTTTATTATTTTATTTAGGCCTTTTTATTTAGTTTAGTTTATTTATTTTAGGTTTATTTATTTTAGTTTATGTTTTTTTATTTTAGTTCATATAGGTTTATGTTTAGTTTAGTTTATTTATTTTAGTTTTATTTTAATTTCATGTTTCTTTTTTTTTATTTATTTTAGGTTTAGGTTTAGGTTTTATTTTCTTTTTAGGTTTAGGTTTTAGGTTTTTATTTTAGGTTCATTTTTAGGTTTTACTTTTTAATTTAGGTTTATGTTTATTTTTTGTTTATTTTATTTTAGTTGGGGTTTATATTTAAGTTTAGATTTAGTTTAGTTTTGGTTTAGGTTTAAGCTTATTTTATTTTTATTTTAGGTTTCAATATTTTTTTTTAGTTTAGGGTTTAGGTTTTATTTTTGGGTTTATTTTTTTAGGTTTAGGTTTTTATTTTATTTTATTTTAGCATTATTTTATTTTTATTTTAGGTTTAGTTTTTATTTTATTTAGGTTTTTTATTTTTTTTAGTTTAGTTTAGGTTTTTATTTATTTTATTTTAATCTAGTTTTTATTTTTATTTTATTTTCTTTTTATGTTTTAGTTTAGGTTTTTATTTTATTTTATTTATCTATTTTTTGTTTAGGTATTATTATTTTTATTATTTATAGGTTTTATTTAGTTTAAGTTTAGGTTTAGCTTAGGGTTTAAGGTTTAGGTTTGGTTTTTAGTTTTAGGGTTTACGACATGGATTAGGGATTAGGGTTTAGAGCACTTAAGGTAATATAGACAAAATGATAACTGAAAATAGTATAATCTAAAAATGATAGTAAAGAAGTGTGATAGAGAAGGCTCAGGCTCAGTCACACCAAGTTGGGGAAGATGCAAATATGAGCATCCAAACTTCATCAAAATGGGTTACATCACAAGAGCTACTACCAAACCATAGGGGAGTGAAATCATCACAGCCATCATAGCCAACAAACCTATATAACAACCATTTGAAGAAGATCTTTTGAGCCTTATTACCTGAAAACATAAGCAAAGTCAGATACAAAGTAGAAAAAGCAAAGAAGAGAATGGATAAGAGGATCTCATGCAAATTATATGTCATCATATTAGTCCCCATGGCATGATAATCCCAACACAAATGAAAGAAAGCCATCATTTTTAGGTCAACCATATTTTTAACCAGATCTAAGGGTTTAATGAGACCAGCAAGAAGACCCACCACAGGGAAACAACATAAAAGGTCAGGCAAAGGTAAAAAGAAATAAAGGATCAGAGGGCTGAAAACAAGCCAAGCAAATACAAAAGCATGTTATTAACTCCATCCCAAACGTATATGACAATAATAAATATATAATCTTGGTAAATAGCCCAGTAAACAACCCAGGGATATTTCTAGAAAAGGAAATCCAATGAATGTAAGTAATGCAGATGTTAACAACCTCCTTATTGCAGAAGTTAGCAACTAGCAAGTGTAAAGGAAGACAAAGATACCCCAAACCCCAAATTACCACAGAAATGTATATATTAGAGAAGAGATGGAAATACAAAGAATGATTAGAAGAAATGTAAAGGGTCGCTCCACCATAAACAATTCCAATAAAGATAATCAGAGATAACACCCATAAGCAGCTTGCTTAGCAAAGAAACTCAATAGTCCGCCCACTAACAAATATAGTCTAAGTCGGCCATAAGTCCATCCATTTAGAGTAAACAAGACATAGGTTAAAATCAAGTAAAGCAAAAGCATAATCACAATAACACAATTCTAAAGAACCAAGAGGGATAAAATAGTAGAGAGATCATACCTCATATACTAATAGCAAAAAAATAATCAAAATCAAAAGGCAAGAAACAAATAATAACCACAAAGACAACTCGCTGATAAAGACACGAACCCAAAAGCCAACTGGAAACAAAAATACAATACACCCACCATATAAAACTCCATTAAAAGCATAGATGTAAAGTAAAACAAAATGGGTTCAAAAGATAATCAACAAAAAATCCTTCAGATAAAGATGATCGCTAGCTAAACCCACATCCTCGAAAGGCAAACTAATAAGCCATTAAGTAAGTCCAAACCGCAAAGAAAGAATAAATTGAACAGAAATTGCGCTTTTCTCGGGTTGGGGTATATGAGTTTAGCCAAAATAATCAAGAAACAACTAAAAAAGTACCTCAACATGATAAGCAACCCCAAAAGTTTCGGACATAAGACTCAATGAACCAGATCAGCCAACAACCAAGAAAGAAAATAATAGCAAGTTGGCCATAAAACCATGCATTCAAATTAGATAATGCATAAGTTAAATCCCAGATAGAATGGCCAAGACTAGCTAAACGAGGATGGAAAAATAGTAGTGGTGAAGTCAAGAACAGTGATGTTAACAAAGACAAACAAGAATAAAATTGAAAGGCAAGAAACAACCAACAACCACAAAGACAACATAAATATCCTTTCAGATATGGATGATCAGGCTTGTAGCTAAGCCCACATCCTTAGTAAAGACAAAATGAAAAGCCAATAAGTAAGTCCAATCCTGCAATGAGATAAAAAAAATAAACGGATATTGCGATTTCTCCGCGGATGGGTATATGAGGTTAGCCAAAGAAAATAGCAAAACAACTCCAAAAGCACCCTGCTAAACATGATGGACCACCCTAGTAGTAGCATGCTAGACATAAGATTCAATGATCCAAATTAGCCAACAACCAAGATAGAAAATAACAGCAAGTTGGCCATAAAACCACCTATTCAAAATAGACAATGCATAAGATAAATCCCAGATAGATAGGGAAGTGGTCTGGCCAAGGCTAGCTGAACCAAGATGTAAAAAATAGCAACAATTTAGAAAGACCACAAACATGTAAAGATCAACAAAAGCCCTATTACTAACAAAAAAATCAAGCAGAAAGGCAAAAGCCACCATGTAGTCAACAACCTCAATAGAGGCCTATAGGATAAAAGGCCCAAAAATCCAACATCCAACAGTTAAAACATCACCGCAGATATTGCACCCTACATAAGATAAACCAATAAAGAGCAATGGTACAACATAGTTTATTAAGTGGTTCAAAGAAAAGTCATCTTTGAGATCCCTCAAGACACATAATATGAGGCTAGTAGCTAATCCCACAAAGATCAATATTGGAATTCAATAAATAATTCCAATCAGAAGAAGTTATAATAGCAAGGATATTGCAAGATCTCTCCTTACAGTTGTGGAGGTAAGATTATGGAGCATGGAGAGGCTACAACCATAATAAGGGGAAGAATATCAGATAAAATAGGGTCAGCCATAAAGTTATAAAGAAGTATAACAATTAGACATTGAGATAAGGGTTCCGAATATAATTCCAAAAAAAGGAAAGAAATCTGTCCCTGTTGATCAAAAAATATAGCAGAAAATAAAGCATTAAGTAATACATCTCCCTCCAGCAAACAGGAAACATCTTACTAGTAATAGTAAGACCCCAAAGAAGGTTGGGATAATTAAACCAACAACAGATGCCACATAGCTCAACAAAGGACCAGTAAGGAGTAATAGGATGATACATCAACAAATTCCAAAGGAACAACACATTAATAGTAAAAGTAGTAGAAGCAGTAAGCTCCCAATTAAAGTTATGGCAATTAAACCAATAGCATATGCCATAGAGATCAACAAATAAGCAGCAAGGGATATCAGGATGATGCATCAGCAAATACCAAAGAAACAACAACACTAAGTAGAAAATGATCATGCAAGTTAAATGTATTGAACCATCAATCCAATAGGTTAATTTTCGAGAAGGAGCCCAAGATTTTCTAGATTAACCAAGCCATGCAAATGTTTAGGAGTGTTAGTTGATCAAAGAAATTTATTCCATCCAATCTAGCACCCTGATTGGCCGTAATCAAGATGCATTACCCTCACGCCATACATGAGTGATTTTAAAATTGGTATGGAGAGCTCTAGTTTGCTTGAGAAGATAGTATTTGTATTGCCCATTTTGGTGGAAGTCAAAAGATCAATCAAGAGAAGGGCATCCACCTCAATCCAAATATTGAGCCAACCTTTTGAAGGCAAATCTCAAGAGCTTTGTTGCCATGAGCTCAAAGAAAGGAAATAGAAAGAATTAAGGGGTAAGCAAAAGCACATAGGACTTTACCATTAAGGTTTTCTAAAATGCCACCATAGCGAACCTTTATGAGAGACGAGTGTTAATTTTAATAATATTAGCATTAGGTTTTACCCAATAGACAATCTTGTCATCTTTATAATGTGGTTGATCTGGCAAGTTAAAACCCAGTTTATTGGCCACAAATTTACAATCTTTGAATTATTTGTAGTTAATGAGATTGGGATTGAACAAGTCACAAATCTTGTTTTTAATTCTATCAATTATCATCATGTGGTTCATAGGGATCCCACGATGTTTTGCATCATTTTGGTCCATCCATATGAACCAAATAAGAGTGATAGCAGTGATGACTTTAATGTGACCTTTAATAGTATTGTCAAAATAAACTTCAAGAAGCTGATATAAAGTTAAGGAACCATTGTAAATGACAATGTTAAAGAGGTCATCATACCAAATCCAAAGTTTAGAAGCAATGTCCCCATTAACAAAAAAACATGATTTACATTCTCAATGTGAAAGCAAAGATTGGCATTTTGAAGGTAATTGAAAACCTTTACCCCACAACAAGGAGTCAATGGGATGAAGTTTTTCAAAATATGCCAAGTAAGAACAAAATATGAAGTAGATAGTTATTCCAAAGTTTTAAAACACATTGGAAAATCATGAGCTTTTAATGTGAATCCAAACATTTTTAAAGTTGAAATCACCATTATGTGAAAGCTTAAAAAGGATCTGATCTTGATTGCTAGGAATGATAGGAATAGTAGTAAGCTTGTTTAAAAGAAAGGAAGGAATATAATTAGTAAGCTTACTATTGTTCCACATATTATTCTGCTAGAAAGAGTTCACTTTAATAGCAGCAGTGAAATGGGTAGAAAGTAAGTTGTCAATGTACCCACCTCCTGTCCAGTTATCTTTCCAAAAGAAAGAGGAGCCAGAGTTAATCCCCCAGGAAATTAATGATTCGGCATCCCATTTGATGGAACAAAGTCTTTTCCAAACAGGAGAGTCTCCCGCTTTATAGGGGCAAATGAGAGGGTGCTTACTCTGGCAATATTTAGCAGTCATGAAATTAGCCCAAAGACTTTTGTTACTCTTAAAATTCCACCAAAGTTTATAGGAAAAGGTAGTGATAGCTTCTTTGATTGGCTTACAACCAAGACCCCTAGAGTGCCACAAGTTTTATACCAAGAGGTCCAGCATTCTCTTAGAGGAGTTATTAGAGCCCCAAAAAATTTGTTAAGGAGGCGCTCAATTCTATTAATGATTGAATTGGTCGGCATAATGATTTGAATGAGGTTTAAAGGCATGGAGTTAAGAGTGCTCTTAATTAAAGTGAGAGTACCACCGAAAGAGAGTAAATGGAATTCCCAAACAGAAATTTTATTAGAAATTTTTTGGATTAGCTCATCAAAAAGATGAGATCTTTTTTGACCTTTAAAAAGCAGAGCACCAAGATAATTAATAAGAAGTTTTTGTTCCTAAAAATTAGTAATTCTCAAGATTTTTAAAATGATGCTTGTTCCACCAATTTAGGTTTTATTTAAGCCTTTTAAGCTTAAGCCAGAGACGAATCATTCCCTTAATAGAATTATATGAATGAAGAGGGGCCATCCATTTAATGGATACAACATTTATGAAATCAATGTGTTGGATCCACATATTTTGGAATCTCAAAGAAGTAGGGGAGGATAATCTACTAGAGGGATTTTGGACAGAAATCAAAAGTGGAGCATGATCAGACAAAGTTCTTCTCAAATGTTCAATAGAAGTAATGGGTCATTGATTGATCAAAAGAGAACTAAAAAGAGTCCTATCAAGCTGCTGCTAGAGTCTAGATTATGCCATGTATAGTTGGAGATGGTAAAGCCAATATCAATCATATTACAATCAAGAATCATAATAGAAAATTCTTCCATGGAATGAATGTTAGGAGAGCAACCACCTTTTCTTTCTGAGGATGAGAGAATAGTGTTGAAGTCACCCCCAACCAACTAGGGTTTGTTGACCGAGGAGGCAAAGGTTCTTAAGTTATCCCAAAGGATGTTCCTACCAGCTCTATTACAAGAAGCATAAATAAAGGAACCAAGAATAGAAAATTCACCCAATGAGATGTGGACATTAACCAATTATTGAAGATCATCAAGGATAGAGATGTTGACTAAATTATTCCAAAAATAACAAATTTTATTGCTAATATTATAAAAAGAAATTTTGAAAGCCAAGCATTCTAGCAACATGGTTGATCTTAAGAGTGTATGAATGGTTTAATAAAAAAAAAGGCTATGTTATGAGTACAAAGACTTCTAATATGACAATGAGAGTCCCAATACCCTAACATTCCAAATAAGTAAATTGATCAATAAAAAAAGAAGGAAAGAAAAAGTGATAACTAAAGAAATAAAATCAAGAAGAAAAGAAAAGTAGAGTATTTAAGTGGAAGTGAGAAGATCTAGTAGTTCTAGTAGCTATTAGTGAACATTCTAGCTTTAAGGGATTTTTTTTAAAAATAGTTTAAAAGGTCTATCTTTGTCCAAAGTATCCCCATCCCAGAGAGAGTGATTTGTGATCTAGAATATACCAAAGCATTCCTAATGGTAATTTCCTTCTTCGGTCGAATTGTCGAGAAAGAGGGTTAACATGTGTATCACTCTAAAGGGTAGTGGAAGGAGAGGTTGTGATTCCATTAATATCACAGATTTCATGCTCATTTTTAGAATTACTTTTCAAATTTTGTTCCATCATCAAAAGATCAACAATTTTCAGATTTTGCTCTTTCATCAAAGGTTCAATTTCAGAATTTGTCTCCTCAGGTTCACTAGCCAAAAGGGGTAGGTTAGAATGAGTTAAGGTATTGTCTTGAGGAGCCAAATTATTACAATTAGAAGCAATGTTAAGTAAGTTATCATTAGCCTCCTCATGAACCTCAGAAGCATTATTTATAACATGCTCAGATTACTCTCCAATAGGCAAATCAGCGGATAAAAAATGAGTAGGGGTAGGGGGATGATTCCCATTTTGAGTGACTTTAGGCACATAGAAAATTTATTGATTTTTTCATTTGATAGAGTTGGATTAGGATCCAGCAATTTATTCTTTTTAAGATGAGGATGCAACACAAAACATTCAGATTGATCATGGCCATGTATCTTACAATGTGTGCAAAAAATAGGGACATTCTCAAATTCCGCTTTTTGATTATAACCAAATTTCTCAGAGCCGATCCAAATTTCTTTAGGATTCCTTTTAGTAATATCAATCTCAACCAAAATACAAGCAACAGAAGACCATGATCTCGCAATGGTCGATCAATTTGAAGAGGCCACCAAAGAGAAAGAAAAGAGAACTTGATAACATAATGTATTCTCATATTAGGAAGCACTATCCATACAAGAAAAATTGGGGATTCCTCTTTATATCAAAAGAGAGACCATTTCAAGTTTCATTTGATAATTAAACACAAAGTAAAACGCAAAGACTCTTGAGAAATCTAAGTCATTAGATGAATTAAAATATATCTAGGATCAATTATTCGATAGTGAAAACGAAAGTTTAAGGCTATGAAAAAATGATCGATGTTATCGAGTTGGCAAGGAAAATTTACCCACTAAAGAGAATTCAAAAGGTTTCGCCAACTTTTCCATGTCTAGATCACAATGCATCCCATGAAATGAGGTCGAGATCAAATTCACCAAAGCATTAGGGAAAGATTCTTACCGATAATGTATCCTTGAAGGACTTAACGCAGTAAGATGATTTGAATCCATAATTCCATGTAAATCTGATGCCATAGCTGACGCCTCTAACTTCAAAAAGCTCGACTACATAGAAACCGGCTCATCCGCCATTGAATGAGCAAAGGGAAACTCACATTAGCGGCCAATTAGAGACAAATATCAAAAAATATGATCGAGAATGATCAAAAATTGGCCAAACTGTAATGAAAACAAAAGGGAAATTGTAATCTCTAAAGCATGACCAGGGAGAATCGTGGTGTTTGTGTTTAGAGTTTATTGTATGTTTGTGGTTTAGTATTTAGGGTTTAGGGATTATAGTTTAAGGTTTAGGATTTTAGGGTTTAGGATTTAGCTTTAGGGTTTTGGGGTTTAGGTTTAGGGTTTAGGGTTTAGGGTTGTATGTTTGTGGGTTTTAGGGTCACGCCTTTTTAATTTTTTTTATATTTTTTATTTTTTAAAAATTAAATAAACCAATAGGTTTATGTTTATTTATTTATTTCTTTTATAGTTAGGTTTATTTTATTTCATTTAGTTTTATTTTATTTATTTTAGGTTTATTTATTTTAATTGGTTTTATTTTAGTTGATTTTTTTTAGGTTTAGGTTAGTTTTTTTTTTTATTTGTTATTTTATTTTATTTTTTATGATTAGCTTTAATTACATTTTGAGGTTTATGTTTAGGTTTAATTTTAGGTTTAGTATTAGGTTTATTTTAGGTTCATTTTTATTATTTTAGTTTAGTTTATTTTTATACTTTTGGGTTTTGATAATGATTAGTTTATTTTAGTTTAGGTTTAGGTTTTATTTTTTTGTTTTGGTTTACGTTTATTTATTTTTTTATTTTAGGTTTAGGGTTTTTTTATTTAGTTTTTTGGTCTATTATTTATTTATTTTCTTTATTTTATGTTTATTTTTTTAGTTTAAGTTTTCATTTAGTTTTATGTTTCATTTAGGTTTATTTATTTTAATAAGTTCAATTTAATTTATTTGGTTTTATTTTAGTTTAGTTTGGTTTATTTATTTTATTTTAGTTTAGTTTTATTTTAATTTATTTTAGGTGAGGTTTATTTTAGTTTTATTATTTATACAGGTTTATTTATTTTATTTAGGTTATTTAATAGGTTGGAAATAGGGCCTGGATCTTGGGTATTAAGTGGAGCCCAGTTTTTGGAGTTGTGGTAGGGTTGTGGCTTTGCCTGGGGCCTAGCTAGGGCTCAGGGCCAGCCCAGTGGCTCATTCAGGGCCTGGGTGGCCAGACTGGTTTTAGGCTCAGTTTAGGGCTCAGTGGTGGGTGGAGTGGCTCAGGATCTGGTCAGCATAGCTCAGTTTAGTTTAGGGTCAGCCTGGGTGAGGGTTTGGGTTTAGGCCCAGATCAGGGCCCATGGAGGGTCTTATAAATATGCAAACCAAGAGGTAGGTCATTTATTTATTTTTATATTTTGTTTAATTTATTTTATAGGTTTAGGTTTTTGTATTAAGTTTGAGCTCAGGTTTTAGTTTATTATTTAGGAGGGCCCAGTGGTTTGGGGTAGGGGGTTAATAAGTTTAGGGTTTAGTTTTAGGGGTAGGGCCTGTGATTTGAGGTTTGGGGTATGGTGGAGTTTAGGGTTTAGAGTGTAGTGGTTTAGGGTTTTATTTAGATTTAGGTTTAGGGTTTGGTAGGGAGTCTGGTTCAAGTTTTAGTTTAAGGTTTAGGGATTTTGGCTTTTTTTTAATAAAGAACAAATTTTGATTCAACATTTCTTCTTTTCAATTTCATCAACCAATTAACACACCAAATTTTCTAAGACACAGGTAATGTCATAGATCCAAAATGAGCATGCATAGAGCAAATCAAAAGCCTTAGATAACTAGGACCGTCTCTATTGTAAAGCCAGAGTTCCATAAGCAACAGATCGGATTGGTCGTTCATCCTCAGTTCTATCAAAACCACCCCTCAGTGGATCCACCATCATATCCCGATCTTCCTCGCCATAACCATATAACCTCCGCTCCTCCCATTTCCATAACCACCACTACTTCAACCACCACCTCCATACCCACCAACACCTCTATATCCCCCACCACGACTACAATAACTACCGCCTCCACCTTCGTATCCATCCATCTAGATCTTGTGAGTGATTTGTCAAGTTTCACCCATTCTTATGGTTTAGGTTTAGGTTCAGGTTTAGGTTTTAGGTTTTAGGTTTATTTTTAAATTTTGCTTAGTTACTTTAGTTTAGGATTAGTGGTTTATGGTTTAGAGTTTAGGTTAGGGTTTTGGATTTTGGGAGGGTGTAGGTGCAGGGTTGTGGTTGGGTTTGGGGTTTAGGTTTAGGGTTTATGCTTGGGTTTATGGTTTAGATTAGTTGGGGTTTTTAGGGTTAGGTCAGGGGTTTAGGGTTTAGGGTTTATGGTTTAGGATTTAGGGTTTAGGAATTTACTTTTATTAAATTAAGTAAATTAGTTGGTTTAGGTTTATTTAGTTTATTTAGTTTATTTTTTATTTATTTTAGTTTATTTTATTTTTATTTTTATCTATGTTTGATCTATCTTTTTTTAATTTAGTTTTTTTATTTTATGTTTACTTATTTTAATTTAGTTTTTTTGTTTTTATTTTAGATTTAGGTTTAGGTTTATTTTTATTTTTTAGTTTAGTTTTATTTTTATTGTATTTTTTAGGTTTAGGTTTAGGTTTAGGTTTTTATTTTATTTTTTTAGGTTTAGGTTTTAGTTTTTTTTTTATTTTAGGTTTATTTTTAGGTTTTATTTTTTAGTTTTGGTTTAGGTTTATTTTAGTTTATTTTATTTTATTTTAGTTTTTAGGATTAGTTTATTTTAGGTTTAGGTTTAGGATTTATTTCTTTTAATTTAGTTTATTTAGTTTAAGTTTAGATTAATTTTATTTTGTTTATTTTAGGTTTTATGTTTTATTTTTGATTTATTTTCAAGTTCATTTTAGGTTTAAGTTTTATTTAGTTTTATTTAATTATATTTAGCTTTATTTTATTTTATGTAACGCTTCATTTTATTTTTTAGGTTTATTTTATTTTTAGTTTAGTTTTGGTTTATATTTATTTATTTTTTAAGTTTTAATTTTATTTTATTTTATTTTAGGTTTGGTTTAGATTTAGGTTTTAGTTTAGGTTTTATTTTATTTTATTTAGGTTTACATTTATTTATTTATTTATTTATGTTATTTAGTCAGTTTAGTGGTGGGTGGGTCAGTGGAGGGTAGGGTTGGGGGTTTTAGGATTTATGGTTTAGGGTCAGATTTAGGACCAGGGTTTAAGTAGTGTTTAGAATTGGGTTGCCTAGGGTAGGGTTTGGTTAGGGGTTTAGGGCTCATTTAGGTAGGGTAGGGTTTTATTTGTTTGATTTTACATTTTAAAATTAAGCATAAGAGATTAGATTATTTTGTATTTTATGTTTATTTAATTTTATTTAATTTTTAGGTTTATTTATTTTAGTATATTTTAAGTTTAGGTTTAGATTTGGTTTATTTTTTAGTGTGGTTTTATTTTTATTTATTTATTTCTTAGTGTAGTTTTAATTTTTTATTTCTTCATTTAAGTTTAGGTTTTACTTTCTTTTTTTTAGGGTTTAGTTTATTTTAGTATTTTATTTTTATTTAGTTTAGGTTTAAGTTTAAGTTTAGTTTATTTTATGTTTAGGTTTAGGTTTTATTTATTTTCGTTTAGTTTATCTTAGTTTAGGTTAAGGTTTATTTTATTTTTATTTTAGGTTTAGGTTTTTTTTTTAGTTTAGAGTTTAGTTTTTATTTTTTTATTTATTTAGGTTTTATTTTTAGGATTATTTTTTGGTTTAGGTTTTTATTTAGTTTTTATTTTTAAGTTTATTTTATTTTTATTTTAGGTTTAATTTTTATTTTACTTAGGTCTTTTATATTTTTAGTTTAGTTTAGGTTTTATTTATTTTATCTAGTTTTATTTTTTTTTATTTTCTTTCTTTAGTTAAGGTTTAGCTTTAGGTTTTAGTTTATGTTTTAATTTATTTTATTTTTCATTTTTTTTTGGCTTAGGTTTTTTTTATTTATTTTATTTTAATTTTATTTAATTTAGGTTTAGGTTTTTAGCTTATTAAGGTTTATGGTTTAGTGTTTATGTTTTAGGTTTTAATTTAGGTTTATTTTAGATTTATTTTTAGTTTAGTAGGTTTATTTTTTTAGTTTATTAAATTTTATTTAATTTACTTAGGTTTTATTTATTTTATATTTTATCTTTATTTTATATTTATTTTATTTATTTTATTTATTTAGTTTAGTTTTTTATTTTTATGGTCTGAGTTAGGTCAGTTTTATTTAGTTTTATTTTATTTTATTTTAGATTTATTCTATTTTATTTTACGCCATTTTTTTATATTTAGGTTTTTATTCCAAGTTTATTTTTTTAATCTTTTAGTTTCATTTATTTTATTTTTTTTATATATTTTTTATTTTATTTTATATTTTAGTTTAGGTGAGGTTTACTTATTTTATTTATCATTTATTTAGGCAGGCCTTTTATATATTTTATCTTATTATTACTAGTAGTTAGGGTTTAGGGCTAGTTTACACTATTTTGTTTAGGGTTTGGGGTAGCTCAGCCTCAGCCTCAGTTTAAGTCTTTTAGGTCAAAGGTGGCCCAGGGTCAGTTAAGATCTGTGATCAAGTATAGTGGTCAGTCAGGTTAAATAGGTCTGCCAAAGCCCAGTTGGTGCCTGTATGTTCAGGTTTTAGGGGCCTAGGGTGGGTCAGGGGGCCTGGGGTTTGGGTCAGTTTCAGGGTCTGGCTCAGTGGCCCAGTGGGGTGAGCCAGGCAGTGGTTAAGTTTAGTTTAGAGGTTTGGGTTTGATTTAAGGATTGGGTTTTATTTTATGACAGTAAACCAAGTAGGTTTATGTTTTATTTTATTTTATTTAGTTTATTTTTTTATTTATTATAGTTTATTTATTTATTTTTTATTTAGATTTATTTTTCATTTTTATTTAGTTTATTTTACTTATTTTAAGTTTATTTATTTTAGTTTATGTTTATTATTTTATTATACTTTTTAGGTTTAAGTTTAGGTTTATGTTTATTTTTTTTAGTTTAATTTTTTTAGGTTTAGGTTTTATTTTATTTATTTATGTTTAGTTTTATTTTTTTATTTTTTTTTATAAGGTATTAAATTTTTTATTTTAGGTTTCTTTTAGGTTTTATTTTAGTTTATTAGGTTTATCTTTAGTTTATTTTATTTTATTTAGCTTTGAGTTTAGGTTTAGTATATTTTAGGTTTTGGTTTTATTTATTTAAGTTTAGTTTATTTTGGCTTAGGTTTATGTTTCTTTTATTTTATTTATTTTAGTTTTTTTTTTTTTAAGATTTTTTATTTATTATTTATTTTAGGTTTATATTAGGTTTAGGTTTTATTTAGTTTTATTTTAGGTTTATTTATTTTATTTTGCATTTAGTTTTATTTATTTCTTTTATTTTAGATATATTTTATTTTAGTAGTTTAGGTTTTCATTTATTTTATTTTTGTTTAGCTTTATATTTAGGCCTAGGTTTAGGTTTATGTTTATTTATTAGTTTAGCTTTTATTTTATTTTATTTAATTTTATTTAGGTTTCAATTTATTTATTTTATTTTGGTTTTATTTTAAGAGTTTAGGCTTTAGTGGTAGTGAACAGGATTATTTAGGTTTAGGGGTTGTGGTTTTGTGTAGTTGGGTTGTGTTTAGAGGGTTAGGGTTTAGTTAGTTTTAGGATTTAGGGTTATTTAGGTAGGGTTTAGGTTTTACATTTAGAGTTCAATTTTTTAGTTTAGGGTTTAGGATTTTTGGTTTTTTTTAACAAATAATAAATTTAGATTCAACTTTTCTTTTTTTTTATCTCATCAACCAAGTAACGCACCAAGTTTTTTAGGACACAAGCAGTGACAGATCAAAAATGTTCATGCATAGAGCAAATCAAAATCTCTGGATAACTAGAATCGTCTCTACTATAAATACATGGTTCCATAAGCAGTAGATCGGATCAACCATTCTTCAGTTTCTCTAGTTCCCATCAGAACCACCCCAACCTCTTGAGTTGTGAGATCCACCATCATATCCCCAATCTCTCGCTCAGCCACCACCATGACTATAACCTTTATCGCTCCACCCACCTCCATAACCACCACTACTTTAACTACCACCTCTATATCAACTAGCACCTCAAGATCCCCTACCACCACTATGATAACTATCGCCTCCGCCTTCACCTCCACTACCAGATCTAAAGTAGTTGATGGTGATGTTGTCAGGTTCTATCCATTCTGGATTTAGGCTTAGGTTTAGGTTTATTAGTTTAAGCTTATTTTAATTTATTTAGTAACTTTAGGTTTAAGTTTAGGCCATGTACTGTGGTTTAGTGTGTTAGAGTTTAGGATTTAGTTATGGTTTGGGTTTAAGGTTTAGGGTTTAGGTTTAGGCTAGGGTTAGGGTTTATGCTTTAGGGTTTGGTTTTTAGCATTTTGGGTTTGGGGTTTAGATTTGGAGGGTAGTTTATGGTTTTTGGTTTAAGGTTGGGTTTAGTGTTTAGATTTAGGGTTTAAGGTTTAGATTTTTTGTGGATTTTGGTTAGTTTTTTTAAATTAAAACCAGTTTTAAGCTTATTTAATTTCTCATTTATTTTATATTTAGTTTTTTAAGGATTTGGGTTTAGTTTGGTTTAGTGGCCTAGGCTCAGTTTATTTGGGTTGGTGGTTGGTTGAGCCTTGAGCTCAGGTTTAGGAGTCTGGGGAGGTTATTAGTTTATAGTTAAGTTTAGGATTTAGGGAGGGCCCAGGGTTTAGGTCAGGGTCACGTGGGGCCTGGGGAGGGTGTAGGTTTAGGGTCCAAGCCTTAGTTTGGGTTTCAGGTAGTTTAGGTCAGAGGGTAGGGCCTAGGGCTCAGTGGGAGTTTAGTTTAGGGTTTAGCATTTTACAAAAAACAAAGCAAACCCATTTAAGATCATTTAGTTTACACTATTTATTTATTTAGTTCATTTAAATTTTAATTTTATTTAGCATATTTTGTATTCTTAGTTTATTTATTTAAATTTATTTATCACCCAGGTTATTTTTAGTTTATCTTTGTTTAGTTTAGTTAAGTATTAGAGTTTATTTTCTTATTGGCTAGTCTGGTTAGGGTAAGGCCTGGGTCAGGATCTAGGTTTAGTCTCAGAATAAGGGTTTAAGGGCCCAGGCCCAGGGCCCAGTATAGGCCTTAGCTCAGCCCAGTGGCCCAGGATTTGTATTGAGCTCTGGCCTAGATTTTGTGGCCTGGCCTGGGGCCCAGGGCCCAGGCCCAGGGGTTGGTCAGGGTTTTTTAAATTTAAATTAATTATTATTATTTTTAGGTAGCTTTAGGTTGGGTAAGTTTGTAGGTTTATTTTAGCAAACCAAGTAGGTTGATTTTAGTTTATTAGGGTAAGGTAGGGTTTAGGGTTAGCTTATGGTTTAGGTTTTAATTAAGCAAACATGTAATTTAAGTTTATTTATTTATTATTTATTTATTTTAATTTATGTTTATTTTTATTATTTAGTTTAGTTTATTTATTTTTGTGTGTTTTTATTTAGCTTTCTTTTAGGTTTAGGTTGGTTTATTTTAGTTAAGTTTTATTTTATTTTTAGGTTTAAGTTTTATTTTTTTATTTTAGGTTTAGGTTTAGGTCTTTATTTTCATTTTATTTTAGGTTTTAGGTTTTATTTTATTTTATTTAATTTTTTTTAGTCAGATTTAGTTTGTTTTATTTTTATTTTATTTTAGTTTAGGTGGTTTAGGTTTTATTTATTTGAGGTTTATGTTTAGGTTTTATTTATTTTAGTTTATTTTATTTTATTTATTTTATTTTATTTTTATTTTTGGTTTAGTTTTTTTCTTAGTTTAGGGTTTAGGTTTTATTTATTTATTTTTAGGTTTTACTTTTTTGTTTATATTTTAGGTGTAGCTTTTTATTTTGTTTTTATTTTATGTTATTTTAGGTATATTTTATTTTTGTTTTATTTACATTTTTTATTCTTAAGTTTAGTTTATTTTATTTATGTTATATTTTTATTTATTTTTTATTTTTGAGTTTAGGTTTAGGTTTAGGTTTAGGTTTAAGTTTTAGTTTAGGTTTTCATTTTTATTTTATTTTTTTATTTTATTTAGGTTTTGGTTTTTTTATTTATTTTATTTTTAGGTTGTATTTAGTTTAGGTTAGCTTTTTATGTTTTTAGGGTTTAAGGTTTAAGGTTTAGGGTTTGGTGTTTAGGGTTTGTTTGTAGATTTAGGATTGGTTTAGGGTTTTTTTTAGGGTTTTTTAATGGAAATTATGGAAATTTTATTGCACAAAGAAAAAAAGTACAAAGTCTATAAGAGAGTAAATCTCTAAGCTAATGCTCAAGGAGCTATAATAAATCCTAAATAGATAAACCCCCCTAACTATTACAATAACGAAGGAAAGAAAGCAAAAGAAAAACCAAAAAGTCAAGTGCAAAAAATCCTTGTGAGCATTAGCAAACTTCATTTGGTCTGTTTAATACCAGCAAGATCCACCTACAAGACTCTCCCAACCTAAAAAAGAAATCTGCAACATACTTTTGAAAGGATAAGTACAATTAAGGAAGCATAAAAAGTTAGAACAAATAAAAGGAGTAAAGTAAAGAAAAGGCTCAGGCTCAGTTACAATCAACTCAAGGAGCAACACTATATGTAAGCATCCAAACTTAAGAAGAACAGTTACAATTAAATATAGCGCCACCAGCCAAAAGAAGAAAGAGTGGGAAACATCAAGGCCATCATAATTGGCATCCCTCATGTAGACCATCATCCAAAGTCCCTCTTCTAGCAAGGCTGGAAAATCCTCCAAACAACAAACATAATTGCCAACCACCAAGCCACCAGAACAACCAAGCCTAATAAAGTAGATCAATATAGTAGGAGCACAACCAAAGTCACAACGAAAAAGGAATAATAAAATCAAAAGGAGCAAGCATTGTGATAGGGGTAATAATAAAAACCATAGACAAATAAAAGCAAGAAATAAAAACACAAGTTCTCATATCCTCCACCAATAAAGTAAAAAAAAGAGCCAGTAAATACACTCAGCCTAACTGCAAAAGGGGAGAACAACAAGGCTGCCACCCAAACAAGAAAAGGGGGTCAGCTATAGCCAAGAGAGAATAAATAAAGTAGGAGGAAACTAGAAATGTAGGTCATAGAAAAACATCAATATGTTCCTGATCACCATCAAAAGAGTTGGCCAAAAATAGCAGCCCCTCCAACCAACCCAACCAGCCAACATATCATCCTAGCCAACCACCACAGTAGCAGAAGGCCCAAGTGAGTGTAAAGACCAATAGGAGTC
Source organism: Cymbidium sinense (assembly GCA_021442155.1). Classification (NCBI taxonomy): domain Eukaryota; kingdom Viridiplantae; phylum Streptophyta; class Magnoliopsida; order Asparagales; family Orchidaceae; genus Cymbidium; species Cymbidium sinense. The sequence continues at coordinate 13,609,154 of CM038229.1, read as the reverse complement.
ATCAAGACAAAATTAACCAAGATAGTCAGGGAACGGGTAGAAGAAGACAGCAGCCACCAAGGCAAAAGAAAATCTGATTTAGGTAAGTAGAATAGCCAGCCAAAGAGAAATTGGTACAAATCCTAGTAAGACAGACCAAAAGCCAACCAACAGGAATAACATCATTAAATTCACTCAATAAAGCCACCAGCACTTGAGGGCAACATAGAGCTAAAAAATAGCCTTCAACCAACCAATCGTGAACAATACCAAAACCCAAAGCATCTACAACCAAGAGAGGAAGGCCAATACAAGAGGAGTTTGAAACCATAACCAAAAGAACAAAAACAAAATCAAGAAAACCAACCACGAAGCCACAGTCCACAAAATAGAGAAAATACCATCCAACCAACAACCTCCACCATGCCAAAATCGAGCTAGAGATAAACCACCAACAGCCCCCCAAATCAGTCACCAATAGAAAATGAAAAAATAGCCAAAACAGCTAGTCATGAAACCGACCCAACCAGCCAAAATTGCCAGCCAACCCAACCAGCCAGTAAAGCCACCCTATCAACCACCACAGTAGCATATCCAACTCAGGTAAGTTAGCAAGTAGCCCAGAGAAGAGGAAAAACCCATATAAAATGAAAAAGCTACAACAACCATAGCCACAACCGAAAAGGAGGATATGAAAATAGCCAAGTGAAAATTGTGGTAAACACAAGCACAAAAAAACAAAGCAAAAAAACCAAAACAACCTAGGCTACAATTACAATAACCATCAAGTAGAAAAAACTAAGCCAATCTAAAAGTAAGAGATCAAAAACATAACCCAGCTCAGGCCAAAGAGAGAAAATAATTAAATAACCACAACCAAAAGAGGGTTTAACAAGGGACAACCAGAAGCAAAAGATCATCAAAAACCAAGGCAAGAATTTATAATCTGAGATAAGACAATCTAGTATTATCCATATTAACCAAACCTCTTAATAGTTTAGGCAAATTTTGCTTGTCAAATAAAGTAAATTGAGTTAAGTTGGCACCAAACTTAGCCAAGTAAGCAGGACAAGCATTACCTTCATAGAGGATGTGGGAAATTTTAAAACAAACTTGAGAAAGAAGACTTTTAGTTTGATTAAGAAGTTAAAATAATTTAGCATTCCCATTTCTATTGGAATTAAGCATGTCATGATGTGAGAGGGCATCAGCTTCAATCAAGATGTTGAGGAAACCTCTATTCAAACAAATTTTGATAGCTTTATTAGCAGCCATAAGCTCAAGAAAAATAACCAAACAAGCTTTAAGAGGATAGGCAAAAGCACAAATGGCAGTAGCTTTAGAATCCATAAGGATACCACCATAGCCACATTTATTAGAAGTAACAGAACCATCAGTATTCACTTTAATCAAATTGTCTTTAGGTTTGATCCAATGGATAATCCGAGCACTTTTATAAGAGTCAAACTCGCGTAATGATACTCAATTTTTAAAAATTTATAACCTCTAAAATTAATTACTAATAAGATTGGCATGAAAAGAGCATGAATTTTTCTTTAGTCTACTGATCCTTTTATGGTTCATAGGAATACCACGATATTTAGCATCATTTCTATCCATACGAATGAACCAGATAAAGGTAATAGCAATTCAAACTTTCATATGACCTTTCACTGTATTTTTTAAACAGACTTCAAGAAGTTGATATAAAGAAAGATAACCCTAAAAATAGTTGGTATTAAATAAATCATCATACCAAAGCCATAATTTAGAAGCAATAGCACCATTGGCAAAAACATTATTTACATTTTCAATATGAAAGCAACAATAGCACTTTCAAGGTAAGTAAAACCCTTTAGTCCAGAGCAAAGTGTCCATAGGAATAAGGTTATTCAAAATCTTCCAAGCTAAAATTGAATAGGAAATGGGAATGATATTGTTCCAAGGTTTAATAAAAAAATTAGAGGGGTTCTGTTTATCTGTAATAGAATTTTAAACCTCTTTAAGAACCAAGTCACCATTATAAGAAAGTTTAAAAAGAATTTGCTCAGGTTTGTTAGAAGAAATGGGGATATTTCTAAAGTTATCAAAAAGAATTAACTTTGATAGCAGCATTAGTGTGGGTAGATAAAAGGGTGTCAACAGAGCCATTGCCAATCCAATTATCTTGCCAAAAGAAGGTAGAACCCAACTGAATAGCCCAAGATATTTCCCATTTAATGGAGAAAAGCCTTTTCCAAACCAGAGAGTCACTAACTTTATAAGCACAGTTAAGGCAGTTTTTACCTTGGCAATATTTTTCCATCATAAAATTAGCCCAAAGGCTATCATTCCTTTAAAATTCCACCAGAGCTTATGAGAGAAGGCAGTGATAGCTTAACGAGTATGCTTGGAGCACCTTCTCCCAAAGGACCATAACATTTATGCCAGAGTACTAAGAGCACCTCAATCAAATCATTTCTAATGATAAACAAACATTTTTGAAAAGATGCAATAGAATCTATGTTCATGGTATTCAGAACTTTGTAAATTTCATCTTCATTAGGCACAATGGTAAGCAAATCATTATCATGATTAGTAACAATAAAAGGAATCAACTTCAATTGATAAATAGCTTCATAAGAGCAATTCTTATTAAGCATATTTCTAAAGTAATTAATAACCGATTCCTTAATATAATTATTCTCCATAATCCAATTTCCATCATCATTTTTATTTTTTTGAATATTATTTAAAGCTCTCTTTTTATGAACCAAAGTAAGGAAATACATAGTACTCCTGTCACTATGTGCAATATGTTTACTAGCAGCTTTTTGGCGCCATTAAGTCTCTTCCATATTTTTTTTGTTTAGGCTTTATTTTTTTATTTTTCGGTTTAAGTTTAGGTTTTTATTTTCTTTTTTTAGGTTTCTTTTTAGGTATTTTTTAGTTTAGGTTTAGGTTTATTTTTAGTTTATTTTATTTAGTTTAGGTTTATGTTTAGGTTTAATTTATTTTAGGTTTAGGTTTAGGTTTTATTTATTTTAGTTTAGATTATCTTAGTTTAGGTTTAGGTTTATTTTATTTTAATTTTAGGTTTAGGTTTTATTTTTTATTTATTTTTACATTTTATTTTTAGGATTATTTTTTGGTTTAGGTTTTATTTATTTTTTTATTTTAAGTTTATTTTATTTTAATTTTAGGTTTAGTTTTTATTTTACTTATTTTTTTAATTTAGTTTAGGTTTTTATTTATTTTATTTTAGTTAATTTTAAATTTTTTATTTTATTTTATTTTTAAGATTCAAGTTTAAAATTAAGTTTTAGTTTATATTTTTATTTTATTTTATTTTTTCTTTTTTATTTAGGTATTTTTATGTATTTTATTTTTAGGTTTTATTTATTTTAGGTTTATTTTAGCTTATTAGGGTTTATGGTTTGAGTTTATGTTTCTGATTTTATTTTTATGTTTTACTTAGTTTAGGTTTATGTTTATTTTTAGTTTATTTTATTTATTTTGTTCAAGGTTTAGGTTTAGTTTAGGTTTAGGTTTTATTTATTTTAGTTCAGTTTATCTTAGTTTAGTTTTAGGTTTATTTTATTTTGTTTATTTTTGTTTTATTTTAGGTTTACTTTTTATTTTTAGTTTAGGGTTTGAGTTTTATTTTTAATTTATTTTTAGGTTTTATTTTTAGGTTTATTTTCTTAGGTTTAGGTTTATATTTAATTTTTATTTTATTTTATTTTAGATTTATTTAGTATTTATTTTACGTTTAGTTTTTATTTTATTTAGGTTTTTATCCTTAATTTTATTTATTTTTTACTTTAGTTTAGGCTTTCATTTATTTTATTTTAGGTTATTTTAAATTTTTTTAATTTTATTTTTATGTTTAGGTTTGGGTTTTATTTTAGGTTTTTATTTTAGTTTATATTATCATTTTATTTAGGTTGAGATTTTTTTATATTTTATGTTTTATTTAATTTTAGCTCAGTTTAGGTTCTTAGGTTTGGGGTTTAGAGGTTTAGGGTGGGTTTAAGTGTGACATTAGTTAGAGGTTTAGGGTTTAGGGTTTAGGGTTTAGAGTTATGTCATGGTGGTGTTGTTTAGGGAAAGTCAGGGTTTAGGCTTTAGTGGTGGGTTTTAGGGTCATAGGTGTTGGTGGTTTAGAGTTTTAGGGTTAGGGTCCCATTTAGGTTTAGGGTTTAGGGTTTGTTTAGGTTTAGGGCTCAGGGCTAGGTTTTTTTTTAGGGTTTATGGTGTGGTTGGGGTAGTGGGGGGATTAGGAGGTTTAGGGTTTAGGATTTTGAGTTTAGGGTTTAGGGTTTAAAGTTTAGAGATTTTTTTATTAGGTAAACCATTAGGTTTAGGTTTTATTTTAATTTATTTAGTTTATTTTTTATTTATTTTAGTTTATTTTATTTTTTTATTTTTATTTAGGTTTATTTTTTATTTGTGTTTAGTTTATTATATTTATTTTAGGTTTACTTATTTTAGTTTAGGTTTTTATTTTATTTTACTTTTTAGGTTTATGTTTAGGTTTAAGTTTATTTTTTAGTTTAGTTCTATTTTTATTTTATTTTTTAGGTTTAGGATTTGTTTTTTATTTTTAAGTTTAAATTTACATTTTTATTTTAGTTTTTTTACATTTAGGTATTAGATTTTTATTTTAGGCTTCTTTTTAGGTTTTATTTTTTAGTTTAGGCATAGGTTTATTTTTAGTTTATTTTATTTTATTTAGTTTAGGGTTTAGGCTTAGTTTATTTAAGGTTTTGGTTTTATTTATTTTAGTTTACTTTATTTTAGCTTAGGTTTAAGTTTATTTTAATTTGTTTATTTTTGGTTTAGGTATTTTTTAGTTTAAGATTTAGGTTATTTTTTTAGCCTTATATTTTAGGTTTAGGTTTTTATTTAGTTTTTATTTTATTTTATTTTTGGTTTATTTTATTTTTATTTTGCATTTAGTTTTTATTTTAATTATGTTTTTTTATTTTTAGGTATATTTTATTTTTTTAGTTTAGTTTAGGTTTGTATTTATTTTATTTAAGTTTAGTTTTTTATTTTTTAATTTATTTTAGGTTTAGGTTTAGGTTTAGGTTTAGGTTTATGTTTAGGTTTAGGTTTTAGTTTAACTTTTTATTTTATTTTATTTAGGTTTAGGTTTTTTTATTTATTTTATTTTTAGGTTTTATTTAGTTTAGGTTTATGTTTTTAGGTTTTTAGGATTTAGGGATTAGGGATTAGGGTTTAAGGTTTAGGGTTTCGGGTTTAGGGTTAGGGATTTTTTTAGGGTTTTAAGGTTTAGGGTTTAGGGTTTAGGGTTTAGGGTTTCAATTTTAGGTTTAGGATTCATGTTTTAGTTTAGGGTTTAGGGTTTAGGGTTTAGAGTTTTTTTTAACAAAGAACAAATTAAGATTCAACATTTCTTCTTTTTGATTTCATCAACCAAATAGCACACCAAGTTTTCTAAGACACAAGCGACGACATAGATAAAAAATATGCACGCATAGAGCTAATCAAAAATCATAGATAATTAGAATCTTCTCTACTATAAAGACATGGTTCCATAAGCAGTAGGTTGGATTGACCGTTCTTTAGTTTCTCTAGTTCCCATAAGAACCACCCTGTCCTCTCGAGTAGTGAGATCCACCATCATATCCCCGATCTCTCCCTTTGCCACCTACATAACCTCATTCTCGCCTCCATAACCACCACTACTCTGACTACCACCTCTATATCAACTAGCACCTCAAGATCCCCTACCACCATTGTGATAATTGCCATCTCCGCCTTTGCCTCCATCGCCAGATTTAGATGGAGCCTGGTTGACAATGATGTTGTTATCGTCAAGGTTCTGCCCATTATTAGGGTTTAGGTTTAGGTTTAGGTTTATTAGATTTTAGCGTATAGGTTTATTTTTTAATTTATTTAGTAACTTTAGGTTTAGGTTTAGGGTTTGTGATTTAGGGTTTAGTGTTAAAGGTTAGGGTTTAGGGTTTAGGGTTTAAGGTTTAGGGTTTTAGGGTTTATGCTTTTAGAGTTTAGGTTTTATGGTTAGGGTTTCGAGTTTAGGGATTAGAGTTTAGGGTTTAGGGGTTAGGGTTTTTAGGGTTTAGGGTTTATGTTTTAGAGTTGTAGGTTTAGGGTTTATAGTTAGTTTTAGGGTTTATGGATTAGGGTTTAGGGTTTAGTTTTTTTTTTTTAAATTAAGTAAACCCATAGGTTTAAGTTTACTTATTTTACATAGGTTAATTTCTATTTATTTTAGTTTATTTTATTTTTTATTTTTATTTAGTTTAGTTTATTTATTTTATGTTTATTTATTTTAGTTAAGCTTTTTTATTTTAGTTTATTTTTTATGTTTAGGTTTAGGTTTAGGTTTATTTTTTAGTTGAGTTTTATTTTTCTTTTATTTTTTAGGTATATGTTTTTAGGTTTTTATTATTTAAGGTTTAGAGTTTAGGGTTAAGGGTTTAGGGTTTAGGGTTTTGGGTTTAGGGTTTGGGTTTAGTCTTTAAGGCTTAGGGTTTAGTGTTTAGGCTTTAGGGTTTAGGGTTTATGGTTTAAGGTTTAGGGTTTATGGTTTTTGGTTTAGGGTTTAGGGTTTAAGGTTTTAGGGTTTAGGGTTTATGTTTTCAGGTTGTAGGTTCTTGGTTTAGGATTTAGGGTTTAGGGTTTATTATTATGGTTTAAGGTTTAGGGTATAAGGTTTAGGGTTTAGGTTTTAGGTTTAGTGTTTTGGTTTTAGTTCAGGGTTTAGAGTTTAGGGTTTAGGGTTGTAGGTTTAAGCTTAGTTTTATGATTCAGGGTTTAGGGTTTAGAGTTTAATGTTAAGGGTTTAGGGTTTTTTTTAATAAATTTAAGTAAAATGATAGGTTTAGGATTATTTATTATTTATTTTAGTATATTTTATTTTTTATTTTTATTTAGACTTATTTATTTATTTTGTTTAGTTTATTTATATTAATTTTATTTATTCTAGTTTAGGTTATTTATTTTATTTTATTTTTTAGGTTTAGGTTTAGATTTAGATTTATTTTTTTGTTGAGTTTTTTTATCTTATTTTTTAGGTTTAGGTTTTTTAGTTTTTAGGGTTTAGGTTTCAGGGTTTAGGGTTTAGGGTTCAGGGTTTTAGAATTTAGGGTTTAGGGTTTAGGGTATAGGGTTAGGGTTTAGGGTTTAGTGTTTAAGGTTTAGTGTTTAGACTTTAGGGTTTAGGGATTTTAGGGTTTAGGGTTTAGGCTTTAGGTTTTAGGGTTTTAGGATTTAGGGTTTAGGGTTTAGGGTTGTTGGTTTAGGGTTTAGGGTTAGGGGTTTTTTTTTAAATTTTTTAATTTTTTAATTTTTAGGGTTTAGGTTTTAGGTTTAGGGTTCATGTTTTAGTTTAGCTCTATTTTTAAATTAAGTAATCCGATAAGTTTAGTTTATTTAGTTTATTTTTAGGGTTTAAGGTTTAAGGTTTAGGGTTAGCTTAGGGTTTAGTTTTTTCTTAAAATTAAATAAATGGGTAGGTTTAAGTTTATTTAGTGTATTTTTTATTTATTTATTATTTTTTATTTTATTTATGTTTATTTTTTTATTGAATTTAGTTTTTTTATTTTTGTGTACGTGTTTCATTTTAGTTTATTTTTTAGGTTTAGGTTTAGTTTAGATTTATTTTTTAGTTGAGTTTTATTTTTATTTTATTTTTTTAAGTTTAGATTTTAATTTTTATTTTTAGGTCGAGATTTACGTTTTTATTTTACTTTTTAAGGTTTTGGTATTTTTAGGTTTTATTTTAGGTTTATTTTTAGGTTTTATTTTTTTAGTTTAAGTTTAGGTTTGCTTTTAGTTTATATTATTTTATGTAGTTTAGGTTTAGGTTTAGGTTTAGGTTTAGGTTTAATTTATTTATGGTTTATGTTTAGGTTTTATTTATTTTAGCTTAGTCTATTTTATTCTGTTTATTTTATTTTTATTTTAGGTTTAAGTTTTTTTTAGCTTAGGATTTATGTTTTCTTTTTTATTTATTTTTAGGTTTTATTTTTATGTTATATTTTAGGTTTAGGTTTTTATTTAGTTTTTATTTTATTTTATTTTAGATTTATTTTATTTTTATTTTACGTTTAGTTTTTATTTTATTTGGGTTTTTAATTCTTATGTTTATTTTATTTTATTTACATTAGGTTTTTATTTATTTTATTTTAGTTTTGATTTTATTTTTTATTTTTATTTTTAATTTCACGTTTATGTTTAAGTTTAGGTTTAGGTTTAGGTTTAAGTTTTAGTTTAGGTTTTCATTTTTGTTTTATTTTTTTATTTTATTTAGGTTTTGGATTTTTTATTTACTTTATTTTTATGTTTTATTTAGTTTAGGTTTAGATTTTTAGGTTTTAAGGGTTTAGGATTTAGGGTTTAGGGTTTCATGTTTAGGGTTTATGGTTTAGGGTTGTAGATTTTAGGGATTAGGGTTAAGGGTTTAGGGTTTAGCGTTTAGGGTTTAGGATTTAGGTTTAGGGTCTTTTAGGAAATTGATAAATTTTATTGCCAAAAGAAAAGTACAAGTCTTTAGATAAATCTCTAAGCAAAGAGCTATAATAAATCCTAAAGAGATAAACCCCTAAATGTTACAATAATGAAGGAAAGAAAGCAAAACAAAAACCAAAAAATCAACGACAAATCCATGTGGCAAACTTCATTTGGTCCGTCTGATACTAGCAAGATCCACCTACAAGACTCTCCCAACCTATAAAAGAAATCTGCAACATACTTTTGAAAGGATAAGTACAATTAAGGAAGCATAAAAAGTAAGAGCAAATAAAAGGAGTAAAGTAAAGAAAAGGCTCAAACTCAGTTACAATCATCTCAAGGGGCAACACTATATGTAAGCATCTAAACTTCAGAAGAACGGTTACAATTACATATAGTGCTACCATCCAAAAGAAGAAAGAGGGGAAACATCAAGGCCATCATAGACAGCATACATCGTGTATCCCATCATCCAAAGTCCGTCATCCTGTAAGGTTGCAAAATCCTCCAAACAATAAACATAACAGCCAACCACCAAGCCACCAAAACAATCAAGCCCAATAAGCCAGATAATCAAACAACCATCAAGGATAGCAGCAATATAGTATGAGCACAACCAAAGCCACAACCAAAAGAATAACAAAATCAAAAGGAGGAAGCATCATGAAGGTAACAACACAAACCAGAGACAAACAAGAGAAAAAAAGAAAAACACAAGTTCTCATATCTTCCACCAACAAAGAAAAAAAAAGAGCAAGTAAAGACACCCAGCCTAACCGCAAAAGGGGTGGACAGCAAGGCTACCACCCAAACAGTAAAAAGGGGGTCAGCTGTAGCCAAGAGAGAAAAAATAAAGTAGGAGGAAACCAGAAATATAGGTCATAGAAAGAACACCAAGGTTCTTAGAACATTCACCAAAGGAGCATGAAAAATTAGCCAAAACAACCACCCCTCCAATCAACCCAGTCAGCCAATACAACTAACCAAACTAGTCAGCCAACATTTCCTCCAAGCCAACCACCATAGAAGTAGAAGGGCCCAAGTCAGTGTAAAGACCAACAACAGTCATCAAGTTGAAATCAGCCAAGATTGCCAGGGAATGGGTAGAAGCAAACAGCAGCCACCAAGCCCAACCAAGGCAAAAGAAAATCTAATCTAGGTAAGTAGAACAGCTATCCAAAGACCAAAAGGTACAAAACCCAATAAGATAGACTACAAACCAACCAATAGGAACAACAATAATAAAGGCACTCAACCCAGCCACTAGCACATGAGGCCAACTTACAACCACAAAATACCCTTCAACCATCCAATCCAGAACAATACCCAAACCCAAAGCCTCTGCATCCATGAGAGCAAGGCCAATATAGGAGGAGCTCAAAACCATAACCAAAAGAAACAAAACAAAATCAATAAAACCAACCATGAAGCCCCAGTCAATAAAATAGAGAAAAATACTACCAAACCAATAACCTCCACCATGCCAAAATCAAGCCAGAGATTAACCACCAATAGCCCCCAGATCAGTCACCAACAAAAAATAAAAAAGCAGCCAAAATAGCTAGGCATCCAACCAACCCAACCAAACAAAATAGCCAGCCAATCTAGCCAGCTAACAAAGCCACCCTCTCAACCACCACAGTAGCAGATCCAACTCAGGTAAGTTAGCAAGCAGCCTAGAAAAGAATAAAACACATATAGACATAAACATCTACAACAACCATAACTATAACCCAAAGGAGGATATAAAAAATAGCCTAGGGAAAATTGTGGTAAACACCAACCCAGACAGATAGAAGCGACCAAGCTGAAAAAAAACAAAATAACCTAGGCTATACTTACAATAACCACCAGGAAGCAAAAACTAGGCTAATCCAAAAGTAAGAGATCAAAAACCTAACCCATCTCAGGCCAAAGAGAGAAAATAAGTAGATAACCACAACCCAAAGAGAGTTTAATAAGGGACAACCAAAAGTAAAAGATCATCAAAAACCAAGCCAAGACTTTATAATTTGAGATAAAGCAACCAATATTATCCAGATTAACCAAACCTCTTAATAGTTTAGGCAAAGTTTGGTTGTCAAATAAAGTGAGCTCAGTTAAGTTGGCACCAAAGTTAGCCAAGTAATTAGCACGAGCATTACCTTCATGGAGAATGTGGGAAAATTTAAAACAAACGTAAGAAAGAAAAATTTTAGTACGATTAAGAATATAAAATAATTTAGCATTCCAATTTCTATTATAATTAAGCATGTCAAGAAGCAAGAGAGCATCAACTTCAATCCAGATGTTGAGGAAACCATTTTTCAAACAATTTTGATAGCTTTATTAACAGCCATAAGCTTAGCAAAAATAACAGAACAAGCTTTGAGAGGATAGGTAAAAGCACAAATGATAGTAGCTTTAGAATCCCTAAGGATACCACCATAGCCATATTTATTAGTACCAACAGAACCATCAGTATTCACTTTAATAAAATTTTCTTTAGGTTTGATACAATGGATAATCCGACCACTTTTATAAGAGTCAAACTCAGGAAAATCATACCCAATTTTTTAGCCACATATTTATAACCTCTAAAATGAATATTACTTATAAGATTGGCATTAAAAAGAGCATGAATTTTTTCTTTAGTTCTATCCAGGATCCTTTTATGGTCCATAGAAATTCCATGATATTTAGCATCTTTTCTATCCATCCAGATGAACCAGATAAGGGTAATAGTAATTAAAACTTTGATATGACCTTTCACTGTATTTTTGAATGATACTTCATGAAGTTGATATAAAGAAAGATAAGCCTAAAAATAGTTGGTATTAAATAAATCATCATACCAAAACCATAAAATAGAGGAAATAGGACCATTGACAAAATCATGATTTACATTTTCAATATGAAAGCAACAATAGCACTTTGAACATAAGTAAAACCCTTTAGTCCAGAGCAAAGAGTCCATAGGAATAAAGTTATTCAAAATCCTCCAAGCTAAAACCAATCAAAATGGAGTTTAATAAAAAAAAAAGGGGGTTTTTATCTCTAACAAAATTCCAAACCTCTTTAAGAACAAAGTAACCATTATAAAAAAGCTTAAAAATAATTTGGTCGAGTTTGTTAGAAGAAATGGGGATATTTCTAAAGTTGTCAAAAATAGAAATATGAATATAATTCTCAAGTTTGCTTTCATTCCAATTTTTATTAAGTCAAAAAGAATTAATTTTGATAGCAACAATAGAGTGGGTAGATAAAAGGGTGTCAATAGAGCCATTGCCAATCCAATTGTCTTGTCAAAAGATGGAAGAACCCGACTAAATATCCCAAGATATTAATGATTTGATAACCAATTTAATGAAGCAAAGCCTTTTCCAAACCAAAGAATCACCAACTTTATAAGCACAGTTAAGGGGGTATTTACCTTAGCAATATTTTTCCATCAAAAAATTAACCCAAAGGCCATTATTCTTTCTAAAATTTCACCAAAGCTTATGAGAGAAGGCAATAATAGCTTCACAAATAGGCTTGCAACCAAGAGCACCTTCTCCCAAAGGGCAACAACATTTATGCCAAGAGCACCAAGAGAACCTCAATCCAATCATTTTTAATGATAAACCAACATTTTTGAAAACATTGAGTAGTGAAACCCTCCGAACCAGCAACAGAATCTATGTTCATGGTATTCAAAACTTTGAAATTTTCATCTTCATTAGGCACAATGGTAAGCAAATCATTATCATCATTAGTAATAATAGAAGGAATCAACTATGATAGATAAATAGCTTCATAAGAGAAATTCTTATTAAGCATATTTCTAAAGTAATTAATAATTAATTCCTTAATATCATTATTCTCCATACTCCAATCTCCATTATCATTTTTTAATTTTTTGAATATTATTTAAAGCCCTATTTTTTTTAACTAAAGCATGGAAATACCTAGTATTCCTGTCACCATTCGTAATATGTTTACTAGCATATTTTTGGAGCCAATAACTCTCTTCCATATTTTGGAAGTTAACAAGTTGATCTTTTACCTCAGTTAAGTCTGTAATCTTAGAAGGATCAGACATGACAGAGACTTCAAGATCGCAAATCAGTTTTTCCATAACTTTAATATTAGCAAAAAAGGTTTTTAACATAATGCTTGTTCAACCAGACCAAATTTTGTTGAAGTTCTTTAAGTTTAAACCAAAGTCTATTCATCCAGATAATCAAATTATCAGGATGTAAAGGAAATTTTAAATTATTAGCCACAACATTAAAAAAATCAATATGCTGAATCCACATGTTTTGAAATCTAAAAGGAGAGGGGGTTTTAGTCTATTTGAATTATCTTTAATAGAAACTAGAAGAGGAGCTTGATTTGGCAAGGTTCTGCTTAAATGGTCAACATAAGTAATAGGCCATTGAGTAATCCAATGAGTATTAAAAAGAATCTAGTCTAACCTTTGCCAAAGTCTAGAGTTTTGCCAAGTATAATTAGAGCCTTTAAAGCCAATATCAACCAAATTACAATCAAGGATCATATTGGAGAAATCTTCCATGGTATGAATATTGAGAGAGAAACCACCACTTCATTCAGAAGAGAATAAAATGGTGTTGAAATCACCGCCAACAAACCAAGGTTTATTTTCAGAGGTAGCAAAATTCCTTAAATTGTCCCAAAGAAGATTTCTACCAGATCTATAACAAGATGCATAAATAAAGAGCCCAAAACACAATAATCACCATAAGAGATTTGAGCATTGACAACTTGATGAAAGTCATCAAGAATGGAGACCTCAACAAAATTATTTCAAAAACACCAAATCTTATTACTAACATTAGAGAAAAAATTCATTAAAATTGATAATTCTAGCAAATGGTTAATTTTATTTGCATGAATAAGAGGCTCTAGAACAATAAGAAGAGAAATATTATAATTGTGATAAAGATTTCTAATATGATTACAAATAGAGAGGGTAACGATCCCTCTAACATTCCACATAAGAAAATTAAACATAAAAAAAATAAAAAAAGGGGGGTTAAGCAAAGGTTAATTAAGAGAGGAGTGAGAGGCCGCATTAGATATAGTATTTTTGGAAAATTTGGGAGTGAAATTTTTAACATTATTTTTTTAGCATGATAAGTTTGGAAGCCATTTTCTTTTCCCTTAGAGCCATCATCCGAGTAAGATTTAGTAACATTGGTCAAAGATTTATGAGAAATATCCAAGTGTTTGGAGAGCAGTTCACCTTCTTCCAAATCCATATTTTGTTGAAAAGTAGGATTAACATGAATATCAAGATTAGAAATGAGAGATGGTGATGATTTAGAACATGTAGTAAAATCTGGATCAAAAATGTTTTTAGCATGCTCGACATCATTTAAATCCTCATTAAAGCTTCATTTTTATCGATCAAAACCAGCATAGATGAAAGAAAAGAATCAAAGAAAATTGAAACATGTTCTAATAACTTAGAGAATTTACTATTCTTTGCATTAGAAATATTCAAATTTAAAGAAGGAATAAAAGGTAAATCATCCTTCCAATTTTGAATGTCGGTCGAATCCCTACCAACATTAAAAGTTGAAACATGTTAAACATGATTAACCCCAATATCCAAGAAATCAACCTCAATAACAGCCTTCATACCATCCTTAGGATCCGAGGCTGATTTATGAACATAAGTAGGAATCAGCTTATGGGTAGAGACAACATTTTCCTTAGGAGGAATTCATTTTCTTAAGAGGGGATGGAGAATAAAACATTTTGAATTATCATGACCATGTATTTTATAGTGGGAACAAAAAATCAGAAGGTTCTCCAATTCAAACATTTTGTGAATACCCATATTTTTTAGAGCAAATCCAAGCTTCCTTAGGGTATTTTTTAGTTATGCCAAATTCCACGAGGATCCGAGCCATAGAAGGGCAAGATCGCTCATACTTGGTCGAAGGTAAAGGCCAACCAAATAAAGCCCCGACAGCAAAAGCACATGATGGGTAAAAAAATAAATGCACATATTAGGAAGAGATAGCCACACAGGGACAGTAGGAGATTCCTCCTTAATGTTAAAATGCGGTGACAACTTTAGCAAATGTATTTAATAATTAAAGATGAAATAAGAACGATGTGAAAAAAACACATGAATAATCTAGATCATTAGAAAGTTGAATCAGGATATGCTAAGCATCAATAAGATCAATCAAGAAGGCACCCATATGCTTGAGATTATGGAAAAAAGAGTGGATCTTATCTAAATTTGGATGACACAAAGCAAATTTATCATAAGAGAAAATTCAAAGGGTTTTGTCAACTTTTTAACATCCACATCAGAGCACATTATGGCTGGAAAACCTCTAAAAGATGTCAAAATGACATTAACCAAATCAATAGAGGGAGAAATCTTACCAGAGAGCACTTCCTTAAAAGATTTAGTATAAGATACAGCATTAGGGCTGCCAATCCCCAAAATGTCTAATGCCATAGCCGAAACATCCATATTTTGAGGTGGAACCCAAGGAATAGAACTCATCGCAGTAATGGTCAATCACAAAACATCATGCAAACAACTAGATGCCATTCAAGCCTTTGAAATTGGTCAAAATTAAAGCCAGAGCCATAGAAATCCCTAGTCGGGGGCGCGTGACCAAGAGGGATTCAAAAATTAGTAGAGAACGAGAGAGCACTTCGAGGAGGAGAGTATTGGGTTTAGGGTTTAGGGCTGTAGGTTTAGGGTTGAGAGTTTAGGGTTTAGGGTTTACAATCTTATTTATTTTTATTTATTTACATTTTTTAAATTCAGTAAACCGGTAGTATTAGATTTACTTAGTTTATTTAGTTTAATTTATATTTTTTTAGTTTATTTTATTTATTATTTTTATCTAGGTTACTTTTTAGTTTTATTTAGTTTAGTTTATTTATTTGAGGTCTTTTTATTTTAGTTTATTTTTTAGGTTTAGGTTTATTTTTTGTTTAGTTTTATTTTTATTTTATTTTTCAGGTTTGGTTTTATTTTTTATTTTTAAGTTAAGGTTTATATTTCATTTTTTTTTAGGTTTAGGTTTTAGGTCTTTTTTAGGTTTATTTTTAGGTTTTATTTAATAGTTTTGGTTTAAGTTTATTTTTAGTTTATTTTATTTTATTTAGTTTAGGGTTTTTGTTTAGTTTATTTTAGGTTTAGGTTTAGGTTTTTGAATTTTAGTTTCATTTATTTTAGTTTAGGTTTAAGTTTAATTTATTTTGTTTATTTTTGGTAAAGGTTTTATTTTTTTTAGTTTAGGGTTTAGGTTTTATTTTTTATTTATTTTTAAGTTTTCTTTGTAAGTTTATTTTTTAGTTTAGGTTTTTATTTAGTTTATATTTTATTTTAGGTTTATTTTATTCTTATTTTAGATTTAGTTTTAATTTTTTTTAGTTTAGTTTAGGTTTTTATTTATTTTATTTTAGCTTAGTTTTTATTTTTTATTTTATCTTCTTTTTAGGTTTAGTTTAGGTTTAGGTTTAGTTTATGTTTAATTTTATTCTATTTTTCATTTTATTTTTTGTTTAAGTTTTTATTTATTTTATTTTAGGTTTATTTAGCATAGGTTTAGGTTTTTTAGCTTTTTAATGTTTTGGGTTTAGGGTTTAGGTTTTAGGTTTTTATTTTAGATTTATTTTTAGGTTTTAGTATTTTAGTTTATTTTTAGTTTATTTTATTTTATTTAGCTTAGGGTTTAGGTTTAATTTGTTTCAGGTTTAGGTTTAGGTTTTATTTATTTTGGTTTAGGTTTTTGATTTATTTTATTTTATTTTATTTTTATTTTAGGTTTAGTTTTTATTTTTAAATTTAGGTTTTACGTTTATTTTTTTTTAAGTTTAGGTTTTTTTTTAGATTTTATTTTATTATATTTTTATTTTACATTTAGTTTTTATTATATTTACATTTTTTATTTGTAGGTTTATTTTATTTTTTAGCTTAGTTTAAGTTTTTTACTAATTTATTTTAGTTTATTTTAATTTATTTATTTTATTCTATTTTTTAGGTTTAAGTTTTTATTTTAGGTAATTTTTTTATTTAGGTTTAGGTTTCTTTATTTATTTTATTTTTAGGTTTTAAATAGGTTAGGTTTAAGTTTTCAGGATTTTAGGATATAGGGTTTACGGTTTAGGGTTTAGGGTTTTGGGTTTTAGGGTTTAGGGTTTTAGGATTTAATGTTTAGGGTTAGGGTTGGCTTTTAGGCTCAGGGTTTTAGGGTTTAGGGTTTGGTGGGTTTATGGTGGATTTTATAGTTTAGTTTAGTTTAGGTTTATGGCTCAGGTTAGGTTTAGGGTTTATAGGTAGCATTAGGCTCGCCTAGTGTTTGATTTTAAGTTTTGGTTTTTTTAATTTAGTTCCAATTAATTTTGCTTTAGATTTATTATTATTTATTTATGTTTTAAGTTTTTTTTTAGTTTGGTTTATGTTTTATTTTATTTATTTTTAGGATTTCTTTTAGGTATTTTAGGTTCAGATTTTCTTTATTTTATTTTATTTTATTTTAGATTTATTTTATTTTATTTTTAGTTTTATTTTATTTAGGTTTTATATTTTTATATTTTTTTTATTTTAGTTTAATTTAGGTTTTATTTTATTTTATTTTCTTTTAAGTTTAGTTTAGTTTTACTTTTAGGTTTTAGTTTAGGTTTTTATTTTATTTAATTTTTTTAATTTATTTAGGTTTAAGTTTTTTTATTTATTTTATTTTTAGGTTTTATTTAATTAGGTTTAAGTTTTTATGTTTTTAGGGTTTAGGGTTGGGGTTCAGGGTTTTGGATTTAGGGTTGTAAGTTTTAGGGTTCAGAGTTTATGATTTAAGGTTAAGGTTTATTTAGTTATTTTTTATTTATTATTATTTTTTTGAGATTTGAGGGTTTAGGGTTTAGGTTTTATTTTATGGTTCATTTTAGTTTAGAGTGTGGATTTTGATTTTATTTTTTTAACAAAGAATAAATTAAGATTCAACATTTCTTCTTTTCGATTTTATCAACCAAGTAACACACCAAGTTTTCTATGACATAAGCGACGTCATACATATAGAATGGTCATGCATAGGGTAAATAAAAAACCTTAAATAACTAGAACCACCGCTACTGTGAAGACACAATTCCATAAGCAGACGATCATGGTTCTTTAATTTCTAGTTCCCAAACCCCGGCATCTCGATCGGATCCACGATCATATCCCCATCTCTCCTCTACCACCACCATGGTGTAACCATCATTGCTCCTCCCGCTTACATAACCATCACTGCTTCGACCACCACCTCCATATCCACCAACGCCTCGAGATCCCCACCACTACACACCACCACCTCCTTTCTCCTCCACCTCTAGATCTAGATAGCTGGAAGGTGTTGTTCCTCCATCAAGGTTCCCATTCTTAGGTTTAGGTTTGGGTTTATTAGGATTTAGGTTTAGGTTTATTTTTTATTTTATTTAGTTACTTTAAGTTTAGTGTGGTTTGGGTTGGGGTTTATGTTTGGTGTTTAGGTTTAAGGTTTAGGGTTTAGGTTTTGGGGGTTTTTGCTTTTAGGGTTTAGATTTAGTTGGGTTTAATTTAGATTTAGGTTTAGGTTTAAAGTTTTAAGGTTTAGGTTTAGGATTTTGTTTAGATTTGTGGTTTAGTAGGTTTAGGTTTTAGGTTTAGGGTTTAGTTTATGGTCACAGATTTAGGTTTGTTGGGTTTGGGTTTAGATTTAGGGTTAGCTTTGGTTTAGGGTTTAGATTTATTTACAGGCATGTTTAGGGTTGGGTTTAGTTTGTATTTAAAGTAGGGTTTAGGTTGTATTTTTATTTTAGGTTTGTTTTTAGGTTTTGTTATTTATATTTTATTTATTTTTTACAAAGTCAATTGGTAGTTTTAGGTTAATTTAGTTTATTTTTATTTTTATATTTATTTTGTTTTTTTTATTTTAATTTAGGTTTATTTTTATTTTACTTAGTTTATTTATTTATTTAGTTATTTTATTTTAAGTTTTTTAATTCTTTATTTTTAGGTTTAGTTTCTTTTGAGTTTAGTTTTATTTATTTTATTTTTAGGATGAGGTTATATTTATTTTAAGGTTTAAGTTTAGGTTTTATTTTATTTTTTTTTTAGGTTTTTGGTTTTATTTTAGGTTTATTTTTTTTATTTTTTAGTTTAGGTTTAGGTTTAATTTTATTTAATTTTATTTTATTTAGTTTATGTTTAGGTTTATTTAGTTTATGGTTTAGGTTTAGGTTTTATTATTTTAGTTTAATTTATTTTAGTTTAGGTTTAGTTTATTTTATTTTTATTTTAGTTTAGATTTTTTAGTTTGTCATTTATGTTTTATTTATTTATTTATTTTAGGTTCTTAGGTTTTAATTTTTATTTTATTTTATTTTAGGTTTATTTTATTTTAATTTTTGGTTTACTTTTTATTTTATTTATTTATTTTATTTTTTACTTCAGTTTAGGTTTTTATTTATTTTATTTTAGTTTAGTTTTTATTTTTATATTTATTTTCTTTTAGGTTTTAGCTTTAGGTTATGTTTTTTATTTTTTATTTTATTTTTTTTTTTTTTTTTAGATTTTTTATTTATTTTAATTTATTTATTTAGTTTAGGTTTAAGTTTTTAGCTTTTGTGTTTTAGGGTTTAGGGTTTTTGGGTTTAGGATTTATTTTAGGGTTTAGGGTTTAGGTTTTAGGGTTTAGGGTTTGGGGTAATAGGGTAGAAGGTTTAGGATTTAGGGTTTCAATTTTAAGGTTTAGTGTTTGGGGATTTAGGGTTTACAATTTAGGGTTTAGGGTTTAGAGTTTAAGGTTTTTAGAGTTTAGGGTTTAGGTTTTTTTAGGTTTAGTTTGGGGTTTTAGTTTAGGGTTTAGAGTTTTTTTTAATAGAGAACAAATTCATATTCAACATTTTTTCTTTTCGATTTCATTAACCAAGTAACACACAAGGTTTTCTCTAACACAAGCGACGACATAGATAAAAAATGAGCACGCATAGTGAAAATCAAAAACCTTAGATAACTAGAATCGTCTCTACTATAAAGACACAATTCATTTTCTTCGCTTTCTCCATCATCTAATCCACCTCTCTCGAGTATCAACATCAACCATCATATCCCCTATCTCTCCCTCTGCCACCACAATGGCTATAACCTCTATCACTCATCCCACCTCCATTATCACCACTGCTCTGACCACCACCTCCATATCCACCAGCACCTCCAGATCCCCCACCACCACTATGATAACTGCCACCTCCACCTTTCCACCGCTTGATCTAGACTGAGCCTGGCTGATGGTGAAGTTCCTTCCGTCAAGGTTATGCCCATTATTAGGGTTTAGGTTTAGGGTTTAAGTTTATTTTTTAATAAATTTTGTTACTTTAGGATTAGGTTTAGGGTTTGGCGTTTAAGGTTTAGGGTTTATGACAAGGGTTTAGGGTATATAGTTTAGGGTTTAATGATTAAGGTTTAGTGTTTAGGGTTTTGGATTTTAGGGTTTATGCTTTTAGGGTTTAGGGTTGGGGTTTATGGTTTATGGTTTATGGTTCTTTGGTTGAGGGTTTAGGGTTTAGGGTAGTAGGTTTATGGTTTAAGGTTTAGGGTTTAGGATTTATGGTTTATGGTTTTTTTTGTTAAAAAAATTTAGTAAACTCGAATGTTTAGGTTTATTTAGTTTATTTTTTATTTATTTTCATTTTTTTTATTTAGGTTTTTTATTTCATTTAGTTTATTTATTATACATTAATTTATTTTAGTGTAGGATTTTTACTTTAGTTTATTTTTTAGGTTTAGGTTTATTTTTAAGTTCAATTTTATTTTTATTTTATTTTTTAAGTTTATGTTTTTATTTTTTATTTTTAGGTTTAGGTTTAGGTTTTCATTTTATTTTTTTAGGTTTACATTTTAGGTTTTTATTTAAGGCTTATTTCTAGGTTTTATTTTTTAGTTTATGTTTAGGATTATTTTTAGTTTATTTTATTTTCTTTAGTATAGGTTCTGGTTTAGGTTCAGGTTTTATTTATTTTTGTTTAGCTTATTCTAGTTTAGGTTTAGTTTTATTTTATTTTCTTTATTTTATTTTTATTTTAGGTTTATATTTTTTTAGTTTAGGGTTTAAGTTTAATTTTTTATTTATTTTTAGGTTTTTTTTTGTTTAGGTTTTAATTTAGTTTCCATTTTATTTTATTTTTGATTTATTTTATTTAATTATTATTTTACGTTTAGTTTTTATTTTATTTATGTTTTTTATTCTTAAGTTTATTTTTTTAGTGTACTTTAGGTTTTTATTTATTTTATTTTACATTATTTTTATTAATTTAATATATTTTATTTTTAGATTTAGGTTTAGGTTTTTATTTTATTTTATTATTTTAATTTATTTAGGTTTAGGTTTTTTTATTGATTTTATTTTTAGGGTTTATTTAGCTTAGTTTAGGTTTTTAGGTTTTTAGGGTTTTGGTTTTTGGGTATTGGGTTTAAGGATTAGGGTTTTATGGTTTAGGCTTAAGGTTTAGGGTTTAGGGTTTAGTGTTTAAGCTTTAGAGTTTAGGGTTTTTAGGGTTTAGGGTTTAGGGTTTAATGTTGGCTTAGGGTTAAAGATTTTATTTAAATTAAGTAAACATGTAAGTTTAGGTTTATTTAGTTTATTTTTTATTTATTTTTGTTTATTTTATTTTTTTTATTTATGTTTATTTTATTTTTATTTAGTTTTGTTTATTTACTTTAGGTTTATTTTTTAGGTTTAGGTTTGCTTTTTAGTTGAGTTTTATTTATATTTTATTTTTTAGGTTTAGGTTTTATTATTTATTTTTAGGTTTAGGTTTAGGTTTTTATTTTATTTTTTTAGGTTTGGGTTTTAGGTTTTATTTTTTAGGTTTTATTTTTTAGTTTAGGTTTAGGTTTATTTCTAGTATTTTTATTTTATTTAGTTTTAGGTTTAGGTTTTATTTATTTTAGTTTAGTTTATTTTTGTTTTTAATTTTATTTTATTTATTTTATTTTATTTTAGTTTTTTTTTAGTTTAGGGTTTAAGTTTTATTTTTTATTTATTTTAGGTTTATCTTTTAGGTTTAGGTTTTATTTAGTTTTATTTTATTTTATTTTAGATTTGTTTTACTTTATTATTTTATTATTATTCACTTTAATTAGATTTATTTTATTTTAGTTTAGTTATTATATTATATAGTTTTTTATTAGTTTATTTTTATTTTGAGTTTAGGTTTAGGTTTTAATTTACATTTTATCTATTTAATTTCAGAGGTTTTTTATTTATTTTATTTGGTTTGGGTTTTTTTTAGGGTAAGGGTCAGTTTTTTATTTATAGGGTTTAGGTTTAGGGTTTAGTAGTTTGGGTTTTTTTAGGTTTAGGCTCAGGGTTTTTAGTTTTGGGTAGGTTTGGTTTGTGGGTTTAGGTTTAAGGTTTAGGTTTAGGGTTTTAGGGTTTAGGTTTATGGTTTAGGTTTAGGGTTTAGGGTTTTTAGAGTTTAGGTTTAAAGTTTTAGGTTTTAGGGTTTAAGGTTTAGGGTTTTAGGTTGGGTGTAGTTTAGGTTTGTGATTTAGTGTTTGTGGTTTAGGGTTTAGGGTTTATGGTTTAGAGTTTTAAGGTTTTGGGTTTAGGGTTTAGGGTTTAAGGTTTAAGGTTTAAGGTTTAGGATTTTTAGGCATTATGATTTATAGTTTAAGTTTTACATTTAGAGCTCAAGTTTTAGTTTAGGGTTTAGGGTTTTTGTTTTTTTTTTGTTTTAACAGAGAACAAATTCAGATTCAACATTTTTTCTTTTCAATTTCATCAACCAAGTAACACACCAAGTTTTCTAAAACACAAGCGATGACATATATAAAAAATGAGCACACATAGAGCAAATCAAAAACTCTAGATAACTAGTACCATCTCTATTGTAAAGACATATAGTTTCATAGCGAGATCGGATTGGCCATTCTTCGCTCTAGTTTCGATCACTACCCCACAATCTCAGTGGCGGGATCCACCATCATATCTCTAATCTCTCCCTCCACCACCACCATGGTTGTAACCTCTGTCGCTCCTCCCTCCTCCATAACCACCACTGCTCTGACCACCACCTCCATAACCACGAACACCTCCAAATCCCCACCACCACTGTGATAATCGCCGCCTCCGCCTTTGCCTCCACCTGTAGATCTAGATTGAGCCTGGTTGACGATGATGTTCCTACCGTCAAGGTTTTGCCTATTCGTAGGATTTAGGTTTAGGTTTAGGATAATTAGGTTTTAGGATTTAGAATTATTTTTAAATTTACTTAGTTACTTTAGGTTTAGGATTAAGGTTTGGGGTTTAGGGTTAAGGTTTCGGATTTAGGGTTTAGGATTTAAGTGTTTAAGGTTTAGGGTTTTAGGATTTATGCTTTAGGGTTTAGGATTTAGGTTTACGATTTTGGGTTTAGGGTTTAGAGTTTAGGGTTTAGGTTTAGGGTTTAGGGTTTAGTGTTTATGGTTTAGCGTTTACGATTTAGGATTTCTTAGGGTTTAAGATTTAGAGTTTTGGTTTTATGATTATAGGTTTAGTGTGGTAGGTTTAGGGGTAGTTTTAGGGTTTAGGGTTTATTGTTTAGGTTTTAGGATTTAAGGTTTAGGGTTTTTTTAAAAAAAAATTAAGTAAACCTGTAGGTTTAAGTTTATTTAGTTTACTTAGTTTATTTTTTTTTATTTTAGTATTTTTATTTTTTATTTTTATTTAGGTATGTTTTTTATTTTTATTTAGTTTAATTTATTTATTTTTGGTTTGGTTTTATATTTTAGTTTATATTTTAGGTTCAAGTTTAAGTTTAGGTTTACTTTTTAATTGAGTTTTATTTTTATTTTATCTTTTAGCTTTAACTTTTTGGGATTTTAGGGTTTAGGGTTTAGGGTTTAGGGTTTAGGGTTTAGTTTTTTAGGGTTTAGGTTTTAGGGTTAGTGTTTAGTTTAGAGTTTAGGATTAGCTTTTAGGGATTAGGGTTTTGGGTTTACGATTTTGGGCTTGGGGTTTAGGATTTTAATGTTTAGGGTTCTAAGTTTAGAGTTCAGAGTTTGGTGTTTAGGGTTTAGTGTTTAGGCTTTAGGGTTTAGGCTTTTTAGGGTTTAGGGTTTAGGGTTTTGGGTTTTGGGTTTTGGGTTTTGGGTCTTGGGTTTAACATTTTTGGGTTTAGGGTTGTAAGTTTATGGTTTAGGGTCAGGACTTTTTTTAATAGGATTTAGGGTTTAGGTTTTAGGTTTTAGGTTTGGGTTCAGGTTTTAGCTTAGGTTTATTTTTAAATTAAGTAAACTGGTAGGTTTAAGTTATTTTTAGTTTATTTTTAGGGTTTATGGTTTTTTTAAATAAAGTAAACTAGTGGGTTTAGGTTTATTTAGTTTATTTTTTGTTTATTTTAGGTTATTTTATTTTTAATTTTTATTTATGAATATTTTTTATTTTATATAATTTAGTGTATTTATTTTAGGCTTATTTATTTTAGTTTAGGTTTTTTTCTTTTAGTTCTTTTATTTAGGTTTTATTTTATTTTTATTTTTAGTTCATATTTTATTTTATTTTATTTTTCATTTAGATTTTATTTTTTTTAGTTTCATTTACTTTATTTCTTAGGTTTTACTGTTTAGTTTTAGGCCTTTATTTTGTTTTATTTTAGGTTTATTTTTTTATTTAATTTAGGTTTACTTTATTTTAGATTTAGGATTGGGTTTTATTTATTTTGGTTTAGTTTAATTCAGTTTAGGTTTAGGTTTATTTTATTATTATTTTAGGTTTAGGCTTTTTTTAATATAGGGTTTAGGTTTTATTTTTTATTTATTTTTATGTTTATTTTCTAGGTTTAGGTTTTTTTTAGTTCTTATTTTATTTTATTTTAGGATTATTTTATTTTTATTTTATGTTTAGTTTTTACTTTATTTAGGCTTTTATTATTAGGTTTATTTTGTTTTTGTAATTTAGTTTAGGTTATTAATTATTTTATTTTAGTTTATTTTTATTATTATTTTTTATTTTATTTTTAGGTTTAGGTTATATTTTAGGTTTTTATTTTATTTTATTTTATTTTAGTTTATTTTATTTAGGTTTAGGTTTTTATTAATTTTATTTTTAGGTTTTATTTAGGTTAGGTTTAGGTTTTTAGGTTTTTTAGGTTTAGGGTTTAGGGTTTTGGGTTCAGGGTTTAGGGTTTAGGGTTTATGGTTTTGGTTTATGTTTTAGGGTTAGGGGTTAGGGTTTAGCATTTATGGTTTAGGGTTTAGTGTTTAGGCTTTAGGGTTTAGGGTTTTTAGGGTTTAGGGTTTAAGGTTACTTAGGGTTAAGGGTTAAGGGTTTTTTAGGTTTTACGGTTTAGGGTATACGGTTTAAAAGTTGTAGGTTAAGGGTTTAGGGTTTAGGATTTTTCTTAAGAAATGTAAGTAAACTTGTAGGTTTAGATTTATTTTATTTATTTTTAATTTATTTTAGTTTTATTATTTTTTAATTTTATTTGGGTTTATTTTTTGTTTTTATTTATTTTAGTTTATTTATTTTAGTTTAAGTTTTTTACTTTTGTTTATTTTTTATGTTTAGGTTTATTTTTTTAGTTGAGTTTTATTTTTATTTTATTTTCTAGGTTTAGGTTTTATTTTTTATTTTTTAGTTTTCTTTTTTAGTTTAGGTTTAGGTTTATTTTTAGTTTATTTTTATTTATTTTGTTTAGGGTTTAAGTTTAGTTTATTTTAGGTTTAGGTTTTGTTATTATTTATTTTAGTTTAGGTTTAGGTTTATTTTATTTTGTTTATTTTAGGTTTAGGTTTTTTTAGTTTAGAGTTTATGATTTTTTTTAGGTTTACTTTTTAGGTTTAGGTTTTTATTTAGTTTTATTTTATTTTATTTTTATTTTACCTTTAATTTTAATTTTATTTACATTTTTTATTTTTAGGTTTATTTTTTTTAGTTTAGTTTAGATTTTTATATATTTTATTTTAGTTTTAGGTTTAGGTTTAGGTTGTGGTTTAAATTTAGGTTTAGGTTTTAGGTTAAGTTTTTATTTTATTTTATTTTATTTAGGTTTAAGTTTTTTATTTGTTTTGTTTTTAGGTTTTATTTAGTTTAGGTTTAGGTTTTCAAGCTTTTTAGGGTTTAGGGTTTTGGGTTTTGGGTTTAGGGTTTAGGGTTTAGGGTTTAGGGTTTAGGGTTTATGATTTAGGGTTTAAGGTTTATTTATTTTAGGTTTATTTCTTTTAGTTTAGGTTTTTTATTTTAGTTTATTTTTTAGGTTTAGATTTAGCTTTATGTTTATTTTTTAGTTTAATTTTATTTTCATTTTATTTTATAGGGTTAGGTTTTATTTTTCATTTTTAGGTTTAGGTTTATGTTTTTATTTTATCTTTTAGGTTTAGGATTTAGGTTTTAATTTTAGGTTTTATTTTTTTACTTTAGGTTTAGGTTTATTTTTTATTTATTTAATTTATTTAGTTTAGGGTTTAGCTTAAGTTTATTTTAGGTTTAGGTTTAGGTTTTATTTATTTTAGTTTTGTTTATTTTAATATAGGTTTAGGTTTTTTTTTTAGTTTAGGGTTTAGGTTTTATTTTTTATTTATTTTTAGGTTTATTTCTTAGGTTTAGGTTTTAATTTAGTTTTTATTTTATTTTATTTTAGGTTTATTTCAATTTTATTTTACATTTAGTTTTTATTTTATTTAGGTTTTTTATTTTTAGTTTTATTTTACTTTTAGTTTAACAGGTTTTTATTTATTTTATTTTAAATTTAGTATTTATTTTATTTTATTTTATTTTTTAGGGTTTAGGTTTTAGGTTTAGGTTTTAGTTTTGTTTTTATTTTATTTTAATTTTTATTTTATTTAAGTTTAGGTTTTTTTATTTATTTTATTTAGTTTAGGTTTAGGTTTTTAGGCTTTAATGTTTAGGGTTTAGGGTTTTTTAGGGTTTAGGGCTTAGGATTTAGGGTTTATGGTTTAGGGTTTAGGGTTTATCATTTATGGTTTAATGTTTTTTAGGGTTTAGAGTTTAGGGTTTAGGGTTAGTTTTAGGGTTTAGTGTTTAGGGTTTTAAAATGAAATCATAGGTAGGTTTAGGTTTATTTAATTAATTATTTTAGTAGTTTGTTTATTTTTTTTATTTTATTTAGGTTTATTTTTTTATTTTTATTTAGTTTGGTTTATTTATTTTAGATTTTTTATTTTAGTTTTTTTAGGTTTAGGATTAGGCTTTAGAGTTTATGGTTTAGGGTTTAGCAGTTTTTTATTATTTATTTTTATTTATTTTATTTTTTTAGTTAGCTTTATTTATTTTAGGTTTATTTATTTTTGTTTATTTTTTAGGTTTAGGATTTAGGATTTCAGGTTTTGGGTTTAGGGTTTAGGTTTATTTAGTTTATTTAGTATATTTTTTATTTATTTTCATTTATTTTATTTTTTTATGTTTGTTTAGGTTTATTTTTTATTTTTATTTTGTTTGGTTTATTTATTTTAGGTTTATTTATTTTTATTTATTTCTTAGCTTTAGCTTTAGGTTTATGTTTAATTTTAAGTTTATTTTATTTTTATTTTATTTTTTAGGTTTAGGTTTTGTGTTTTTATTTTTAGGTTTAGGTTTAAGTTTTTTTTTTTTTTTAGGTTTAGGTTCTAGGTTTTCATTTTAGGCTTTTTTTAGGTTTAATTTTTTAGTTTAGGTTTAGTTTTATTTTTAGTTTATTTTATTTTATTTAGTTTAGGGTTTAGGTTTAGTTTATTTTAGATTTAGGTTTAGGTTTTATTTATTTTAGTTTAGATTTAAGTTTATTTTATTTTGTTTATTTTAGGTTTAGGTTTTTTTTAGTTTAGTGTTAGGTTTATTTTTTTATTAATTTTTAGGTTTTTTTAGGTTTAGGTTTTTATTTAGTTTTATTTTAGGTTTATTTTATTTTTATTTTACATTTAGTTTTTTTTATTTTGGTTTTTTAATTTTAGGTTTATTTTAATTTTTTGTTTTGTTTAGGGTTTTATTTATTTTATTTTATTTTAGTTTTTATTTTTTATTTTATTTTAATTTTAGGTTTAGGTTTAGGTTTAGGTTTAGGTTTTAGTTTAGGTTTTATTTTTATTTATTTAAGTTTAAGTTTTTTATTTACTTTTAGGTTTTGTTTAGTTTATGATTAGGTTTTTAATTTTTTAGGGTTTAAGGTTTAGGATTTAGGATTTTTAGGGTTTAGGGTTTAGGTTTCAGTTGTAGGTTTAGGATTTAGGGTTTAGGGTTAGTTTTAGGGTTTAGGGTTTAGGGTTTAGGATTTAGGATTTTTTTTATAAATTAAGTAAACCAATAGGTTTAAGTTTATTTAATTTGTTTGTTTAGGGTCTAGGGTTTAGGGTTTAGGGTTTATGTTTATTTTACTTTTTAGTTTAGTTTATGTTTTTATTTATTTTAATTTACTTTAATTAGTTTATTTTATTTTAATTTTTGTCTTAGGTTTAGGTTTTAGTTTAGGTTTCTATTTTATTTTAGACTCAAATCTTCGACGAACTCATTCATCATCTAGTCGAGTGCTATGTTGATGATCTCATGGTCAAAAGTAGAGAAAAGGAAGACCATCTCTTTCACTTGAGAGTAGTTTTCGAACAGTTAAGACAAATTTAGACTCAAAAGTAACCCCAGAAGTGTGCATTTGAAGTAGCTTTAGGAAAATTCCTTGGGTTTGTTATCCGATGCTAGGGAATCGAAATTGATCCAGAGAAGATCAAGGCGATATTAGAAATGCCACCCCCTAAACGTTTAACTAAACTCAGATCATTCCAAGGGTGGTTGGCATATCTAAGACGCTTTATATCCAACCTATTAGGAAGATGTCAACCATTCCAACACTTGTCAAAAGAATGCCAAGTTCGTGGGATGACAAGTGTGAGCATGCCTTGAAGACATCAAGCATTACGATGACAACGCGCGTTACATCTTATCCGGCAAGCAACTCATACTTTATGGTGTTGCGTTAGACGATTTCCTTGGTGCTTTGTTGGCCAAGCCAATGACGAAGGGAAAGAAAATGTACTCTACTACCTCAGCCATCATCTAATCCCTACTTAGGCTAATTTATCCACCCATTATGAAGCATTGCCTAGCTTTAATCTTTGCCTCCCAAAACCTACAAATCTACATGCTTCCTCATAAGGTGAACTTAATCTCTAGGATCAATCCACTACAAAGATCTCATGACACGTACATGCTATCCAATGGTTGGCATGACTGCTCATGATCCTCTCTAGTTTGACATTACCTTGTTGCGTCGCTGAATGGATGGCTAGCGATTTCTTAAGACACACCCACTTCTTGCTAACTCTCTGCTTAGTGACGATCTTCCTGATGAACAAATCATAAACTTAGAGGATACTAGCATTCGCCACTAGGAGATGTACTTTGATGGCGTGACTTCCTCTCAAAGAGTAGAAGAACCACAATCTACTATTCTAGGAAAGACAAGGGTAAGAATAGTTCTCTTAACTCTGGACCGCGATGTAATGAGATTCTCATATCATCTATCAAAACCTTGCACCAACAACGAAGCTGAATATAATGCTTTGATTGCCGGTTTGGAGTTATCTGTTACTCTAAGCATCCAGAACATCAACATCTTCGGAGATTCTCATTAATTATCAGCAAATCTAGGTCTATAAAGTTATAAAGCCCAAGCTCCATCACTACCACAAGTACACCATGGAGTTTTTGGCCCAAATTCTAGATGTTACCATTTATAAGATTCCTCATAGAGAGAATGTCATAGTGTATGCTTTAGCCAAGCTTGTCGAGGAATTGGCATGTCCAAAGGAATAGTCTATATCAATAAAGGTCCAAAATTGACAAGTCTGATATATTATTGATATTGAATTCATCAAAAAGTACTCTCTTGAAAGAGAGGTTTCCATTGCTAAGAAGGATGAGGAGTTAGATTGAAGGAAACCATTCATGGATTACATAAATAAAGGAAAACTACCTCAAGAGAAGTCCCAAGCCCATCAGTTAAAGTAAAGAGCAGTTTCCTACGCTCTTGTGGATGGTGTCTTATACCGATAGTGTTTTGATCATATACGGTTATGTTGTTTTGACAAGCACAAAGCTCGTAAGATCATGACTGAGGTACACACAAGATTATGTGGAGCCAACCAATCTAGTTTGAAGATGAAAGATAAGATCAAAAGACTAGGATACTATTGGTCATCGATGATTAAAGATTGTATGGATACAGCTAGGCAAGGCCACCAATGTCAAATACACGGTGTGGTCCTAGACCAACCACCCAACATTCTACACCCTCCTTCTTTCAAGGATCATCGATTTATCTTAGCTACTACTGACTACTTTTGAAATGGGTGAAGGTGATTTCGCTTAGAGAGGTCACAGCTCAGCATGTGCTCCAGGTTTTTAGGAGCCATATCATATATAGGTTCAAAGTGCTGTGATGAAATATATCTGATAATGATACCACATTCAAGAGCACCACGATCAATAACTTTGCTCGAAGATACAATGTAGATTGGAGATATTCTATCATCAACTACCCGAGGGAAAATGGCTTAGCAAAAGCTTTCAATAAAACTCTCATCCAAATACTAAAGAAGTCACTCAATAATAATCGATGGTGGCAGTTAGTTGAAGCCTTGTGGGCTACCACTGCATATAGAACTCCAACTCGGTCTACTCCTTTCTCTTTAGTGTATGGGTCCGAAGACGTTCTACCATTAGAAGTCTAACTCTCATCACTAAGGATGGTTGTGGGTAGCAAGATCACAACATAACAGAACACTAAGTTATGGTTAGAAGAGCTTAAAGGTTTGGAGGAGAGATGCTTGCGAGCATGCCCCTCAGTTGTACACAACAAGTTGGTCCATCATAGATCTTTTCAAGTAGGAAAGCTTATTTTTGTTTTAAGGAGGCCGATTGTTGGTTGTCGTAAGATGGGAGGCAAGTTTGAACCCACTTGGGAAGGCTCTTTTGCCATAGAGAAGGACTACCAAGGAGGATCTTATCAGCATATTAATCATAAGGAAGAGTGCCTAATGCTTCCAATCAATGGGCCTTACTTAAAGAAATAATATAAATCATATTTGAAAATAATTATCATCAATGAAAATTCCATTTGGAATTCGATCTCTTCCATATTGAAAGTATTCTTGTTTACGAATCTGCCATAATGTGTTTAGGGTAGGTGTAAGGAACTCGAGTAGCATCCTATCCTTCATCGACACAACACAAACACAAACTACACAGAAACATATAAAATAAATATATTTCTTTTATCTCGGGCTACTCTGAGTTGAGATAATGCCCCCAGCAGCACTCATTCAGTAACTGCTCTAGGTTGGGCTAACATGCTGCCCTACTAGTGTGTCACTCAGTAATGCTCGGTATGCTTTCCTTCCTTACTAGGCCAGTGTACACGGATGAGCACCTTATTAGTTTGGTAGACCTTATTGTGTGACAGGTAAGCTACCTCATGTTGGCTTCATTTAAGAGGATCTGAGTCTGTTACACTTTCTTCTTGGATTAGCCATCGTGCACTAACTGGGTCGAGTATTTTTGAGGTTTAGAATAAGTCCCCTAGTGGCTCCTTCCCTCCTGACTACTTGAACTCTAGGTCTAGTCATTCCTCGGGGATCCCCGCTCAGTAGTCACTCTAGGTCAGATAGCATCTATCATGCCGACCACAGACTATCCTGATGATCAGTTCTACTTGGAAAGATGTAAGCCTACATGCTTTCTTTCCATATTGATCGTTGCACATTGACGGACACCTTAGGTTGGTTGGTTCTCACTATGTTGATGGATACACCACTCAAGCTGATGGATACACCTTAGGTTGGTTGGTTCTCTCACCTTAGGATACATCACTCATGGTAGATATAAGTTTGCTACTCTTTCTCCTTAAGTAGGCCACCATACACCTATAGGCTTTTTTTTCAAGGGCTCAGGATAACACCCCTAGCAATACCTCCCCTATGGGCACTATATTTGGATCACATCCTTTGTGACCCCATTTAGACACTACCCTAGTTACTATCATATTAGACAGTTCCCCTTTCCTAGTAACCACCCCTGTGGTTTGAGAATCCATCCTATGGATGTGTAGATTCTCCCTTGGTCCAGTAAATTTGAGATAGGTCAAGGCCGACATAACCCCTTCTCAGTGTGGTCCCTTGCACACCAATAGGGTCCACTCAAATATATAAGCAAAATATATATTCACTTGTGGATTAGGAGGACACCACTAGTGGTACCTTTTCCCTAGAATGTATCCTACCTTTAGGGTAGTGTCAGCAAAACTCCCTATAGGAATCACGTGACTACTCCTGAGTTGATATATGTCCTCAGCGACATTCACTCATTAGATGCACCTACATCAAGTTTGATTTGTTGTGCTATCAATAGGTCACCCCAGCAGTTGTTTCCTGATTTAGAAGATGTAAGTCTGTTACGCCTTCTTCCTAGCACAGTCGTTGCACACCGAAAGGAAACCCATTAGGTTGGCTAGCTCTACCCCACAACCAGTAGACTACCCCTTTGGATTGGTAAATCTAAGATTGGGTAAGGCTGATATAGCCCCTTCTCAGTGGGTCCATCGCACACCGACATGGTCCATAAAATAAATCTATTAAATTTGATCGAGCTCACATCCCCAGCTGATATTCTCTCAATTTGAAATCAAATTAAACCAAACAAACCATATCAAATAACATGAAATTAAGATAAAATTAATCTTGACTACTTTTTAGTTGACATAAGTCCTGCATTCACTCAAGATTCATAGGTCAAGCTCGATTTGTTGCGCTTCCAACAGGTCACCCCATTGGTTGATCCTTGCTTTATAAAATATAAGTATGCTACGCCTTCTTCCTAGCACAGTCATTACACACCAAAAAGGCAATCCATTAGGTTGGCTAGCTCTACCCCACAATCGGTAGACTATCCCTTTGCATTTGTAAACCTAAGGTAGGTCAAGGTTGATATAGCCCCTTCTTAATGGGTCTATTGCACACCGATAGGATCCATACATTAACTCAGATTAAATTAAACCCAATTTGATTTTCTCCAA
This sequence comes from Cymbidium sinense, assembly GCA_021442155.1. Classification (NCBI taxonomy): domain Eukaryota; kingdom Viridiplantae; phylum Streptophyta; class Magnoliopsida; order Asparagales; family Orchidaceae; genus Cymbidium; species Cymbidium sinense. The sequence continues at coordinate 13,576,673 of CM038229.1, read as the reverse complement.
TGGAGTTAAATCACACCCTTCTCCCTAGTCAAACCCTAAATCATATATAAAGTCAACAAATCAAATCAACATTTCGTGGAGCCAAATTAAACCAACTCCCCAGTAGAGTCTTAATCAAAGAAATATAACCAAACTCTTGTTCCCATCAGATACATCCCCAAACAAACCTATGAAATCAAACTCAAATCCCAATCCTCAAAGGATAGCCCGAACTTACTTCACTAATGGAAGGTTCATATACCCGATCCCCAGCGAACTCAAACCCATATCTCTAGTATATATGGCTCCACATCAATTAAAAGAAAATAAATTAAAGTTGATTCGATCTTAATCCTCGGTGGATTATATATTATTATCCCAAGCGGATCTTCTTTCCACAAATCATATAATCAAATCAAAATCAAACTTTTATTATTTTCTTCTTATGCCTTGACATGCAGACATGTCATGTCCAATGCATGTGTGATCCCCTAGTGGATCTCCTTCCATGTCCTTGACATGGAATTCTCATCAAATCTTATTTCTTCTCTTATGCACAACTTTAATACTTCAACCAAAATTGCAACAAACTAACTATACAATATCATACTAAACATATTATAGTGTAAATTAGCATACTATATTATATTATATTATAATTTTCTATAATATAATATATTATCTAACATTACACCTCATTAGATTAACTTAAAAGGAACAAATAAAAATTTTTTCTCAAAATATGAATAATGTTAATTTTGGAAGTTAAATTGTTATTTTTCTATTAGTAATGGTACAAATTACCATAAATTTGGTGTTGCTTCTTGGTGTGTACTGTGAATTTGGCCAAATTTTTCCATCTCAACCTTCAAATTAACATTTTTGTGATTTTTGACCCAATTTATTATAACAAAAGTAAATCGTACTAAAATGTACAATAACATTTAGTAACACACCACTACATTCATATATATGTGAAGTTATATTGTTATGTACATTATATTTTAATATGCTTTCATATAATATATTATTACACCTTAAAATGAATCAGTTATAAAATTTGGTTGAAAAATGAACATTTATTTTGGATGCAACATTCCATTCTTTCCATTAATTGACACATGGTATGTTACTAAAGCTTACCTTAAATTTGGACAAATCCCATCATATGAGCCTATAAATCAATATTTTTATGAATTATACCAATACAAACTCTACTATGTCATACTATAACAAACTAAAATATGCTAAACAACAAGTAGTAATACACAATAGTATGTTATATTGCATGATGCTACACTATGTTATGACATCTAGTTATGATAATATTACACTATAACATATTATATTATTATTATATTGTATATCACATCACAAGGGATTGCTTAAGATAAAAAATCATAAAATTAGTCTAAATAATAAAAAAAATATTTTAGTCATATCACTTACATATTTTAAATTGGAATAATATATTATGATGCTATTCTCTACCTACTATGAATTTGGCCAAATTCCACTATTTTAAAGTCTAAATCAACATTTTTATAAATAATGCTGGTGTAGGCTCAAGCATGATTATAAAATACTAAAAGAATTTAAAATGTGTAGAACAATATATTATGATATATGATGCTATACTATGCTACAACATATAATATTTATTTTGAACATCTAATCTTACATTTTAGACAACAAGTCTCATAGCAAACCTTTGGTACTACAACCTAATACTCACTTCAAATTTAACAAATTTAATCATATGATTTATTAAATTAATATTTATTTATTTATATTAATATAGACTATAAGGCACCATACCGTAATATACTAAAACATTTCAAAACATCTTATAACATCCAAAAACACATCACTACATGCTCAAATATAAGATTCTACATTATACTATAATATATGGTATTTTAATATGATTTATGCTTAAGGTTTAGGGTATTCAAATCATTAATCATTGAAGGAAAGTCTCTTAAAGACATTTTCTTTAGCTACCATGACTATGTTAGGATTAGGTCATTCTTTAGATCTACACTTAATGACATCTTTATTCAAGGTTTAGAGTTCAGGGTTTAGGGTTAGTTTAGGGTTTAGGGTTTAGGGTTAGTTTAGGGAGCATTTAGGGTTACCTTAGGGTTTATGGTTTAGAGTTAGTTTAGGGTTTAGGGTTTAGGGTTGTAGCTTTTAGGATTTAGGGTTTATGGTTTTTGGGTTTAAGGTTTAGGGTTTTTTTTATTTATTATTATTATTTTTTTGGTTTAAGGTTTAAGGTTTAGGGTTTAGGGTTTAGGGTTTAGGGTTTAGGATTTATGGTTTAGGGTTTAAGATTTAGGTTTTAGGGTTTAGGGTTTTTAGGGTTTATGGTTTAAGTTTTAGTTAAAGGTTTAAGGTTTAGGGTTTAAAGTTTTTTTTAAATAGAGAACAAATTCATATTGAATATTTCTTCTTTTAGAATTCATGAACCAAGTAGCACCCCAAGTTTTCTAAGACACAAGCGATGCATAGATCAAAAATAAGCACACATAGAGGAAATTAAAAACCTTAGATAAGTATAACTGTCTCTTCTATAAAGACACTTCCATAAGCAGCAGATCGGATTGGCTCTTCTTTAGTTTCTCCAGTTCTCATTAGAACCACCCCCCCCCATCTTGAGTAGCGAGATCCTCCATCATATCCTTGATCTCTCCCTCCGCCACCACCATGGCTGTCACTTCCATCGCTCCTCCAGTCTCCATAACAACCCTTGCTCACAACCTCCATATCCACCAACACCTCCAGTTCCCCCACCACCACTGCGATTACTGTCGCCTCCACCTTCTCCTCCACCACCATATCTAGACTGAGCCTAGTTGACGGTGATGTTCTTGCCGTCAAGGATCTACCCATTCTTAGGGTAAAGTTTAGGGTTGTAGGTTTTTGGGTTTAGGGTTTAGGGTTTAGGGTTTAGGGTTTTAGGGTTTAGGGTTTAGGGTTTAGGGTTTAAGGTTTAGGGTTGAGAGTTTAGGGTTTAGGGTTTTAGGGTTTAGGGTTAGTTTTAGGCTTTAAGGTTTAGGGTTTAGGGTTTAGGGTTTAGGGTTTAGAGTTTAGGATTTAGAGTTTACGGCTTTTTCTTAAAATTAAATAAATTGGTAGGTTCAAGTTTATTCAGTTTATTTTTAGTTTATTTGAGTTTATTTGAGTTTATTTTATTTTAAATTTTCAATTAGGTTTTTTTATTTATTTTTATTTGGTTTAGTTTATTTTAGTTTAGGTTTTTTATTTTAGTTTATTTTTTAGATTTAGGTTTACTATTTAGTTGAGTTTTATTTTTATTTTATTTTTTTTTATGTTTAGGTTTATTTTTATTTTTAGGTTTAGGTTTAGGTTTTTTATTTTATTTTTTTATGTTTAGGTTTTAATTTTAGGTTTATTTTTAGGTTTAATTTTTTTGGTTTAGGTTTAGGTTTATTTTTAGTTTAGTTTATTTTAGGTTTTGGTTTTGGTTTTATTCATTTTAGTTTAATTTATTTTAGTTCAGGTTTAGGTTTATTTTATTTTGTTTATTTTATTTTCATTTTAGGTTGGTTTTTTTTTAGTTTTGGGTTTAGGTTTTATTTTTTTATTAATTTTTAGCATTTATTTTTAAGTTCTATTTTTTAGGTTTAGGTTTTAATTTAGTTTTTATTTTATTTTCTTGTAGGTTTATTTTATTTTTATTCTATGTTTAATTTTTATTTTATTTAGGTTTTCTATTTTTTAGTTTAGTTTAGGTTTTTATTTTTATTTAGTTTTAGGTTTTATTTTTGATGGTTATTTTTTAGGTTTAAGCTTTTATTTAGTTTTTATTTTATTTTATTTATGGTATATTTAATTTTATGTAATTTTATTTTTTAATTTAATTTAGCTTTTTTATTTATTTTAGTTTATTTTTTATTTTTTATTTTTTATTTTCTTTTTAGGTTTAGGTTAAAATTTAGGTTTTAGTTTATATATATTTTTTTTGGTTTAAGGGTTTTGATTTATTTTATTTAATAATTTTACATTTTTTAGGTTAAAGTTGTTAGATTTTTAGGGTTTAGGGTTTAGGGTTTTGGGTTTGGGGGTTTAAGGTTTAGGGTTTAGTGTTTGGGTTTTAGGTTCAGGGTTTAAGGTTTTTTTTAACAGAGAACAAATTCAGATTCAACATTTCTTCATTTCAATTGGTTAACCAAGTAGCGCCCCAAGTTTTTTAAGACACAAGTGATGACATAGATAGAAAATGAGCACCCATAAAGCAAATCAAAATCCCAACATAAGTAAAACTATCTCTCTTTATGACAGTTCCATAAGCGTTGGATGACCATTCTTTAATTTCTCCAATTCCCATCAAAATTTCTTGAGTGGCGGGATCCACCATCCGATCTCTCCCTCAGTCACCAGATTCCTTAGGTCCTAGTAACCACCACTACTACCTCCATATCCAGCACCTAGATCCCCACCACCACTACAATAATTTTGCCATAGCCTCCAAGATAGACTAAGAGTTGGTGATGTTTTAGGTTCTTTCCATTCTAAGTTTAGGTTAGTTTGTTTATTTTGGGGTTTAGGTTTAGGGTTTAGGGTTTGGGGTTCGGAGTTTAGGGTTATAGGTTTCAGGGTTTATAGTTTAGGGTTTAGGGTTTAGGGTTTAGGGTTTTAGTATTTAGGGTTTAGAGTTTAGGGTTTAAGGCTATAGGTTTAGGGTTGTAGGTATTGGGTTTTAAGTTTAAGGTTAGTTTTAGGGTTTAGGGTTTAGGGTTTATGGTTTTTTTACAAAATTAAGCAAACTAGTAGGTTTAGGTTTATTTAATTTATTTATTTCATTTTTTATTTATTTGAGTTATTTATATTTTTATTTAGATTTATTTATTATTTTATTTAGTTTAGTTTATTTATTTTAGGTTTATTTATTTTATTTTTATTTTAGTTTAGGTTATTTATTTTTGTTTATTTTACATTTAGTTTTATTTTTAGTTTAGTTTTATTTTATTTTATTTTTTTAGGTTAGGTTTATTTTTTATTTTAGGTTTAGGTTTAGGTTTATTTTTAGGTTTAGGTTTAGGTTTTTTTTATTTAAATTTATTTTTAACTTTTATTTTTAGTTTAGGTTTACATTTATTTCTTTCATTTTATATTTAGATTAGGTTTAAGATTAGGTTTTGTTTATTTTAAGTTTAGGTATAGGTTTTATTTATTTTAGTTTAGGATTAGGTTTATTTATTTATTTGTATTTTTGGTTTATGTTTTTTGGTTAGTTTAGGGTTTAAGTTATATTTTTTTTATTTACTTTTAGGTTTTATTTTTAGGTTTAATTTCTAAGTTTAGGTTTTTATTTAGTTTTTATTTTATTTTATTTAGGTTTATTTTATTTTGATTTACTTTTAGTTTTTTTATTTAGGTTTTATTCTTTGGTTTATTTTATTTTTTTTAGTTTAGTTTAGGTTTTATTAATTTTATGTTAATTTATTTTATTTTTTTTATTTTAATTTTAGGTTTGGTTTAGGGTTTTGTTTAGGTTTTTACTTTATTTTATTTTATTTATTTAATTTTATGTTAGTTTAGGTTTTTTTACCTATTTTATTATTTAGTTTATTTAGTTTAAGTTTACATTTTTAGGTCTTTCGGGTTTAGGGTTTAGCATTTAGAGTTTAGGTTTTATGGTTTAGGGTTTAGGTTTGGGTTTAGCTTAGGTTTAGGGTTTAATGTTTAGGTTTAGGTTTAGTGTTTTAATGGTTTAGGGTTTAGTGTTTAGGTTTAGGAGTTTATTGTTTTTGGGTTTAGCTTTAGGGTTTATGTTTAGGTTTGGATTTTTAGTGTTTAAGGTTTAGGGTTCTAGGGTTTAAGGTTAGGGTTATGGTTTTGCATTTAGGGTTTAGGGTTTAGGGTTTAAGGTTAGTTTAAGTTTATTAGGGTTTAGTTATTTTAGGTTTAAGTTTAGGGTTTATTTAGTGTTTAGGATTAGTTTATTTTAGGTTTATGATTTTAGTTTAGGGCCTTTTATTTTTTATTATTTATTTAATTTATTTATTATTTTGTTTATTTTATTTTTTATTTTTTTATTTACTTTAGTTTATTTAGTTTTATTTATTTTAGTTTTTTGGTTTTCATTTTAGTTTATTTTTTAGATTTAACTTTAGGTTTATGTTTATTTTTTAGTTTCATTTTATTTTTCATTTTTAGGTTTAGGTTTAGGTCTTTATTTTATTTTTTTTGGTTTAGGTTTTAGGTTTTTATTTTAGATTTTTTTTTAGGTATTATTTTTTAGTTTAGGTTTATGTGTATTTTTAGTTTATTTTAATTTATTTATTTTAGGGTTTAAGTTTAGTTTATTTTAAGTTTAGGTTTAGGTTTTTATTTTAGTTTAGTTTTAGTTTAGGTTTAGGTTTATTTTATTATTTATTTTAGGTTTAGGTTTTAGAGTTTAGGTTTGGTTTATTTTTTTATTTATTTTTAGGTTTATTTTTTTTTTTGTTTAAGTTTTTTTTATTATATTTTACGTTTATTTTATTTTTATTTTACATTTAGTTTTTATTTCATTTTTATGTTTTTTTTTAGTTTAGTTTAGGTTTTTATTTACTTTATTTAAGTTTTTTTTTATTATTATTATTATTTTTTATGTTTACGTTTAGGTTTATGTTTTCATTTTATTTTATTTAGCTTTATGTTTTTGATTTATTTTATTTTTAGGTTTTATTTAGTTTTGGTTTAGGTTTTCAGTTTTTAGGGTTTAGGGATTAAGGTTAAGTGTATGGGGTTAAGGATTTAGGGTTTAGGGTTTAGGGTTGTAGGTTTATGGTTTAGGGTTTAGGGTTTAATGTTTAAGTAAACTCAAAGGTTTAGGTTTATTTAGTTTAATTACTTTATTTTATTTATTTATTTTAATTTAATTTATTTTATTTTATTTTATTTAGGTTTTATTTAAGCAACTTAGGTTTATTTATTTTAACTTTATTTTTGTTTATTTTTAGGTTTAGGTTTATGTTGAGTTTTATTTTTTTTATTTTAGTTTTATTTTTATTTTATTTTTTAGGTTTAGGTTTTTTTTTTCTTAGTTTAGGTTTAAGTTTTTATTTTATTTCTATAAGTTTAGGTTTTAGGTTTTTATTTTAGGTTATTTTTTGGTTTTATTTTTTAATTTAAGATTAAGTATGTTTTAGTTTATTTTATTTTATTTAAGGTTTAGGTTTAGGTTTACTTTTTTTTAAGTTTATTTTAGTTTAAGTTTAGGTTTATTATATTTTTTATTTTAGGTTATGGTTTTTGTTAGTTTTTTAGGTTTAGGTTTATTTTTTATTTATTCTTAGGTTTTATTTTTAGGTTTATTTTATAGGTTTAGGTTTTATTTAGTTTTATTTTTTAAATTTTATTTTAGGTTTTTTATTTTATTTTGGTTTTGTTTTTATTTTGTTTAGGTTATTTATTTTTTATTTTAGTTTAGGTTTTTATTTATTTTATTTTAGATTAGTTTTTAATTTTAATTTTATTTTCTTTTTAGGTTTATGTTTAGGTTTTAGTTTAAGTTTCTATTTTATTTTTATTTTTTATATTATTTCGGTTAAGGTTTTTTTATTTTTTTTATTTTTTGGGTTTAAGGTTTAAGGTTAGTTGAGGGTTTAGCGTTTAGGGTTTAGGGTTTTGGGTTTTGGGATTAGGTTTTAGGGTTTTGGGTTTTGGGTTTTAGGGTTTATGATTTAGGGTTTAGGGTTTAGGGTTTAAGGTTTAGGTTTTTGGTCTAGGGTTCAGGTTTTAGTTTAGAGATTAGGATTTTTCATTTTTTTTAAACAAAGAACAAATTCAGATTCATCATTTCTTCTTTCCAATTTCATCAACCATGTAACACACCAAGTTTTCTAAGACACAAGTGACGACATAGATAAAAAATGAGCCATACAAATCAAAAAACCTTAGATAACTAAATTGTCTTATAAAGACATTATTTATAGTATTCGGTTAGCCATTCTTGAGTTTTAGTTTATGAACCAGCGGCCTCTCAGTAGTGGGATCTTTATTCGATCTCTCCCTACCACCATTTTTGACCTTTAGCTCCTCCACCTCCATAACCAGCTGACCCACCTCCATGTAGGCACCTGATCCCCACCGGTTTGCGATAACTTACATCCTCCTTATCCCCAATGAGCTTTGTTTGATGATGTTATCAGGTTTTATTCTTAGGGTTTAAGTTTGTTAGGTTTTAGTTTATTTTCTAATTTATTTAGTTACTTTAGTTTAGGTTTAGGGTTTAGGTTTAGGGTTAGTTTAGTGTTTAGCTTTGAGGTTTAGGTTAGAGTTTAGGTTTAGGTTTTAGGGTTAATGCTTTTAGGGTTTAGGGTTAGGTTTTAGGGTTTTAGGTTTATTTTAGTTTAGTGCTGGGGTTTAGAGTTTAGTGTTTTATTTAGGTTTAGGGTTTTGAGGTTTAGGATTAGGGTTTAGGTTATAGTTTTAGTGTTTAGTTTATAGTTTGAGTTTATTTAGTTTTAGGTTTAGTTAATTTTTATTAAGGTTTTTAAGTTTAGGTTTAGGTTAGTGTTAGGAGTTTATTAGTGTTAGGTTTATAGTTTTATTTTAGGCTTTAGGGTTTATGGTTTTGAGGTTTAAGTTTAGAGTTTAAACTTTAGTTGAGTTTTAGTTTATAGTTTAGTTTAGTTTTATTTTTTTAGTTTTAGTTTAGGTTTAGGGTTTTATATTTAGGGTTTAGGGTTTATGGTTTAGGGTTTTGTTTAAAAAATATCAAGTAAATCGGTAGGATTAGGTTGATTTAGTTTATTATTTATTTATTTTAGGTTATTTTATTTATTATTATTATTTAGGTTTATTTTTTATTTTTTATTTAGTTTTGTTTATTTATTTTAGTTTTTTTTAGGTTAAGTTTAGATTTATGCTTATTTTTTAGTTGTGCTTTATTTTTATTTTATTTTTCAGGTTTAAGTTTTATTTTTAATTTTTAGTTTTAGGTTTGGGTTCTTATTTTATATTTTAGGTTTTAGGTTTTAGGTTTTAGTTTAGGTTTAGGTTTTATTTATTTTAGTTTAGGTTTAGGTTTATTTTATTTTGTTTATTTTAAGTTTATGTTTTTTTTTTTGAGTTTAGGGTTTAGGTTTTATATTTTATTTATTTTTGGGTTTATTTTTTGGATTAGCTTTTTATTTAGTTTTTATTTAATTTTTTTTGGTTAATTTTATTTATATTTTATATTTAGTTTTTATTTTATTTTAGTTTTTATATTTAGTTTATTTTATTTTTTTAGTTTAGTTTAGGATTTTTATTAATTTTATTTTAATTTAATTTTATTTTATTTATTTATTTATTTTAGGTTTATGTTTAGGTTTAGGTTTAAGCTTTAGTTTAGGTTTTTAATTTAATTTATTTTTTTATTCTTTTAGGTTAAGGTTTTTTTTTTTTGTTTTTTTTCTTAGGTTTTATTTTGTTTTGGTTCAAGTTTTTAAGTTTTTAGGGTTTAGGGTTTAGGGTTTAAGGCTTGGGGTTTAGGGCTTGGTGTTAAGGGCTGTAGGTTTTAGGGCTTAGGGTTTAGGGTTTATGGTTTTTTTTAAATCAAGTAAACCAGTATGATTAGGTTTATTTAGTTTATTTTTTATTTATGTTCATTTCCTTAATATTTTATTTTTATTTATGTTTATTTTTTATTTTATTTAATTTTATTTATTTATTTTAGTGTAAAATTTTTTATTTTAGTTTTTTTTAGGTTTAGGTTTAGGTTTATGCTTATTTTTAGTTGAGTTTTATTTTTTTTATTTATTTTTAGGTCTAGGTTTATTTTTAATTTTAGTTTTAGGTTTGGGTTTTATTTTATATTTTATTTAGGTTTTAGGTTTTAGGTTTTATATTTTAGTTTTAGGTTTATTTTTTTTGTTAATTTTATTTTATTTAGTTTAGGTTTAGTTTATTTTAGGTTTAGGTTTATGTTTTATTTTATTTAGTTTTAGTTTATTTTATTTTGTTTATTTTAGGTTTAAGGTTTAGGTTTATATTTTATTTATTTTGGGTTTAATTTTTGGTTTAGCTTTTTTATTTAGTATTTATTTGATTTTATTTTAGGTTTATTTTATTTTTATTTTTTAGTTTAGTTTAGGTTTTTATTTATTTTATTTTATTTTAGTTATTATTTTTTATTATATTTAAATTTTTAGGTTTAGGCTTCAGTTTAAGTTTTTATTTTAATTTATTTATTTTATTCTTTTTAGGTTAAGGTTTTTTTTATTTTTTTCTTAAGTTTTATTTAGTTTAAGTTTAGGTTTTTATGTTTTTAGGGTTTAGGGTTTAGGGTTTATTGTTTAGGGTTGTAGGCCTTAGGGTTTCGGGTTTAATGACTAAGGTCTTAGGGTTTAGGATTTATGGTTTAGGGTTTAGCATTTTAAGGTTTAGTGTTTAGGGTTTAGGGTTGTAGGTTTAGGGTTTAGTGTTTAGGGTTTAGGGTTAGGGTATTTTTTATTACTTTTTTAATTTAAGTAAACTTATAGGTTTAAGTTTATTTGGTTTTCTTTTTATTTATTTTATTTATGTATTTTTTTAGTGTAGGTTTTTGCTTTTTATTTTAGGTTAATTTTTAGGTTTTATTTTTTTGTTTAGGTTTAGGTTTTTTTTTAGTTTATTTTATTTTATTTAGTTTAGGTTTAGGTTTAGGTTTAGTTTATTTTAGCTTTAGGTTTAGGTTTTATTTATTTTAGTTTAGTTTATTTTAGTTTAGGTTTAAGTTTATTTTATTTTTGATTAGGCTTATTTAGTTTATTTATTTTAGTTTATTTTATTTTTTTTATTTTATTTTGATTTATTTTATTTTTTAGTTTATTTGTTTTAGGTTTATTTATTTTAGTTTATTTTTAGGTTTATTTTATTTTATGTTTATTTTTTTTTAGTTTAATTTTATTTTTATTTTATATTTTAAGTTTAGGTTTTTATTTTATTTTTTTTAGGTTAAAGTTTTAGGTTTTTATTTTAGGTTTATTTTTAGGTTTTATTTTTTAGATTATGTTTTGGTTTATTTTTAGTACATTTTATTTTATTTAGTTTAGGGTTTAGGTTTAGTTAATTTTAGGTTTATGTTTAGGTTTTTTTTATTTTAGTTTAGTTTATTTTTTATTTAGGTTTAAGTTTATTTTATTTTGTTTATTTTAGGCTCTGGTTTTTTTTAGTTTAGGGTTTAGGTTTTTTTATTTTATTTTAGTTTATTTTTTAGGATTAAGTTTTTATTTAGCTTTTATAATATTTTATTTTATGTTTATTTTATTTTTTTATATGTTTAATTTTTGTTTTATTTATGTTTTATTTTAGTTTATTTTTTTTAATTTAGTTTATGCTTTTATTTATTTTATTTTAGTTTAGTTTTTATTTTTTATTTTTTTTATTTTTAGGTTTACGTGTAGGTTTATGTTTTAGTTTCAGTTTTTATTTTATTTTATTTAGGTTTAAGTTTTTTTATTTATTTTATTTTTAGGTTTTAATTAGTTTAGGTTTAGGTTTTTAGGTTTTTAGGGTTTATGGTTTAGAGTTTAGGGTTTAGAGTTTAGAGTTTATGGGTTAGGGTTTAGCATTTAGGGTTTTGGGTTTAGGGTTTAGGGTTTAGGGTTTAGGGTTTAGGGTTGTAGGTTTTAGGGTTTACGATTATAGGTTGTAGGTTTTAGGGTTTAGGATTTTAGGGTTTAAGTTTATTTATAGTTTATTTTATTTTATTTAGTTTTGGTATAGGTTTAGGTTTACTTTATTTTAGGTTTAGATTTAGGTTTTTTTTATTTTAGTTTAGGTTTATTTTTTGTTAATTTTTTTTATTTAGTTTAGGTTTTGGTTTTAGTTTATTTAGTTCGTTTATGTTTTATTTATTTAGTTTTGTTTATTTTAGTTTAGGTTTAGGTTTATTTTGTTTATTTATTTTAGCTTTGTTTTAGTTTAGGGTTTAGGTTTATTTTTTATTTATTTTTAGGTTTATATGTTTATTTAATTTTTATTTTATTTTATTTTAGGTTTATTTTATTTTTATTTTATGTTTAGTGTTTATTTTGTTTAGGTTTTTTATTTTTAGGTTTATTTTTTTTAGTTTAGTTTAGGTTCTTATTTGTTTTGTTTTAGTTTAGTTTTTATTTTTTATTTAATTTTATTTTTAAGTTTAGGTTTAGGTTAAGGTTTAGGTTTTAGTTTAGGTTTTTATTTTATTTTATATTTTTGTTTTATTTGGTTTAGGTTTTTTTTATTTATTTTATCTTTAGGTTTTATTTAGTTTAGGTTTAGGTTTTAGGTTTTAGGGTGTATGGTTTAGGGTTTAGGTTTTAATGTTTAGGGTTTAGGGTTTAGGGTTGTAGAATTTAGGGTTTAGCATTTAGGGTTTAGGGTTTTAGAGTTTAGGGTTTAGGGTTCACAGTTTAAGGTTTATGATTTTATGGTTTAGGGTTGCAGGTTTAGGGTTTTGGGTTTTTTTATTTATTTTTAGTTTTTATTTTTTTTTAAAAATTAAGTTTAGTTTAGGTTTATTTAGTTTATTATTTATTTATTTGATCTTTTTTAGGTTTATTTTTATTTTAATTTAGTTTAGTTTATTTATTCTTATTTATTTTTTAGTCGTTTTATTATTTTAGTTTTATTTTTATTTTATTGTTTAGTTTAGGTATTATTTTTTTTTATTTAGTTTTAGGTTTTAGTATTTTTTTTGTTTTTTTAGTTTATTTTAATTTATTTTATTTTATTTAGTTTAGGTTTAGGTTTAGATTTAGTTTATTTTAGGTTTAAGTTTAGGTTTTATTTATTTTAGTTTAGTTTATCTTACTTTAGGTTAATTTTTTTTATTTTAGATTTATATTTTTTTTTTAGTTTAAGGTTTAGGTTTTATTTTTGATTTATTTTTAGGTTTTATTTTTAGGCTTATTTTTTAGGTCTAGGTTTTCATTTTTTTATTTTTATTTTAGGGTTAGCTTTGCATTTAAGGTTAGTTTAGGGTGTAGGAATTAGGCTTTAGAGTCTAGGGTTTTTAAGGTTTATGGTTTATGGTTTAAGGTTAGTTTAGGGTTTAGGGTTTAGGACTTTAGAATTAGGTTTTAAGGTTTAGGGTTTAGGATTTAGGTTTAGGGTTTAGGGTTTAGAGTTTAGGGTTTAGATTAGGTTTAGGTTAGGTTAGTTTAGGGTTTAGGTTTAGGGTTTAGGTTTAAGTTTTATTAGTTTAGAGGTTTAGGTTTAGGTTTTTTAGGTTTAGTTTAGGAGTTTAGTTAGAGTTTTAGGTTTTTAAGTTTAGTTTTAGTTTAGGTTTAGGGTTTAGGTTTTTAGTTTATGTTTAGGGTTTAGGTTTAGGGTTTTAGGTTTAGTTTATGTTTATTTAGGTTTAGGGTTTAGGGTTTTAGTTTTGGGGTTTTGGCTTTTAAGGTTTTGGGTTTAGGGTTGTATGTTTAAGGTATAGGGTTTACGGTTAATTTTATTTTATTTTATTTTTAATTTTTAGGGTTTAGGGTTTATGGTTTAAGGTTTTGGTTTTAGGTTTAGGGTTCAGGTTTATATTTAGGTTTAATTTTAAATTAAGAAAACTTGTAAGTTTTGGTTTTTTTTAAATTTATTTTCCAGGTTTAGGGTTTAGGGTTTAGGGTTAGTTTAGGGTTTAAGTATTTTTTTTAATTTTTTCTTAAATTAAGTAAATTGGTAGGTTTAGGTTTAATTAGTTTGATTTTTATTTATTTTAGTTTATTTTTTATTTTTATTTAGGTTTATTTTTATTTAGTTTAGTTTATTTATTTTAGGTTTATTTATTTTATTTTATTTTTTAGGTTTAGGTTAATGTTTAGGTTTATTTTTTAGTTTAGTTATTTTTTATTTTTTTATTTTTTAGGTTTAGGTTTTATTTTTTATTTTTAGGTTTAGGTTTAGGTTTTAGGTTTTTATTTTAGGTTTATTTTTAGGTATTATTTTTTAGTTTAGGTTTAGGTTTATTTTTAGTTTATTTTACTTTATTTAGTTCAGTGATATGTTTAGGTTTAGTTTATTTTAGGTTTAGGATGAGGTTTTATTTATTTTAGCTTAGTTTATCTTAGTTTAGGTTTCTTTAATTTATTTTAGGTTTAGGTTTTTTTTGTTTAGGTTTTTTGGTTTTATTTATTTATTTATTTTTATGTTTAGGTTTAGGTTTTAACTTAGTTTTTTATTGTATTTTACTTTAGGTTTTTATTTTATTTTAGGTTTAGTTTTATTTTATTTAGGCATTTTATTTTTTAGTTTAGTTTAGGTTTTCTTTATTTTATTTTAGTTTAGTTTTTATTTTTTATTTTATTTTCTTTTTATTATCTGGGTTTAAGTTTTTAGTTTAGGTTTTTATTTTATTTTATTTTTTTGGTTTAGGTTTAGGGTTTAGGGTTTTAGGGTTTAGGGTTTTGGGTTTAGGGCTTAAGGTTTGGGGTTTAGGGTTTGGGGTTTAGAGTTTAGGGTCTAGGGTTTAGGGTTTAGGGTATTTTAGTTTTTAGGGTTTAGGGTCTAAGGTTTAGGGTTTAAGGGTTTAGGGTTTAGGGTTTAGGGTTTTAGGGTTTAAAATTTACGGTTTAGGGTTTTTACGATTTATAGTTTAGGGTTTAGGTTTTCAGTTTAGGGTTCAAGTTTTAGTTTAGGGTTTTAGTTTTTTGGTTTTTTTTAATGGAGAACAAATTGATTCAACATTTCTTCTTTTGATTTCATCAACCAAGTAACACACAGTTTTAATACACAGATGACATTGATCAAAATGACTAAGCATAGAGCAAATCAAAATCCTAGATAACTAGAAAATCTCTTTGTATTTGAGTTCCATAAGCATCAGATAAGATCGACTCTCCTTCAGTTTTTCAAATCCCCATCAGAACGAGCATGACCTCTCGAGTAGTGGGATCTACCCTCATATCCCCATCTCTCCCTCCGCCACCACCATGACTGTAACCTCTGGTTTAGGGCTTAGGGTTTAGGGTTAGGGTTTTGGATTTAGTGTTTAGGGTTTTAGGGTTTATGCTTTTAGTGTTTAGGGTTTGGGGTTAGGGTTTAAAGTTTAAGGTTTAGGGTTTAGGGTTTAGGGTTTAGGGTTTAGGGTTGTAGGTTTAGGGTTTAGGGTTTAGGTTTAGTTTTAGGCTTTGGCGTTTAGGGTTTAGGGTTTAGGGTTTAGGATTTAGGGTTTAGGGTTTTTTTGTTTATTTAGTTGTTAAATTAAGTAAACCGGTAGGTCTAGGTTTATTTAATTTACTTTGTTTATGTTTTTTATTTATTTTAGTTTATTTTCTTTTATATTTATTTAAGTTTATTTTTTTATTTTTATTTAGTTTAGTTTATTTAATTTAGGTTTATTTATTTTAGTTTAGGTTTTTTATTTTAGTTTATTTTTTAAGTTTAGGGTTAGGTTTATTTTTTAGTTGAGTTTTATTTTTATTTTAGTTTTTAGGTTTAGGTTTTCAGGATTTTGGGATTTATTGTTTAGGGTTTAGGGTTTAGGGTTTAGAGTTATAGGGTTTAGGGTTTGAAGGTTTTATGGTTTAGGGTTTAGGTTTAAGGTTTAGGGTTTAGGGTTAGGATTTTTTTATTTTACTTTATTATTTTTTTATTTTTTTTATTTTTAGAGTTTAAGGTTTTGGGTTTAGGGTTTAGGGTTTAGGTTTTATGTTTAGGGTTTAGGTTTTAGTTTAGGGTATTTTAAATTAAGTAAACTCATAGGTTTATGTGTTTTTTAGTTTATTTTTAGAATTTTGGGATTAGGGTTTAGGGTTAGCTTAGTGTTAAGGTTTTTTTTTAAATTAAGTAAATCAATAGGTTTGCGTTTATTTAGTTTATTTTTTAATTATTTTAGTTTATTTTATTTTTTAAAAAATTTAGTTTATTTTATTTTTTATTTTTATTTAGGTTTATTTTTTATTTTTACTTATTTTAGTTTATTTATTTTGGGTTTATTTGTTTTAATTTAGGTTTTATTTTAGTTTATTTTTTTAGGTTTAGGTTTATTTTTTAGTTGAGTTTTATTTTTTTATTTTATTTTAGGTTTAGGTTTGTTTTTAATTTTAAGTTTATGTTTAGGTTTTTATTTTATTTTTTTAGGTTTAGCTTTTAAGTTTTTATTTTAGGTTTATTTTTAGGTTTTATTTTTGAGTTTATGTTTAGGTTTATTTTTAGTTATTTTATTTTATTTAGTTTAGGTTTAGTTTATTTTAGATTTAGGTTTAGGTTTTATTTATTTTAGTATTGTTTATTTTAGTTTAAGATTAAGTTTATTTTATTTTGTTTATTTTATTTTTATTTGAAGTTTAAATTTTTTTTAGTTCTGATTTAAGTTTTATTTTATTTATTTTAGGTTTATTTTTAGGTTTAGGTTTTATTTAGTTTTATTTTATTTTAATTTAGGTTTATTTTATTTTTTTTTACGTTAAGATTTTATTTATTTAGGTTTTATTCTTAGGTTTATTTTATTTTTTTTATTTAGTTTAGGTTATTATTTATTTTAGTTTAATTAGCTTATTTTATTTTATTTCTAGGTTTAGGTTTAAGTTTTAGTTTGGGTTTTTATTTTATTTAAGTTTAGGCTTTTTTATTTATTTTATTTTTAAGTTTTATTTAGTTTAGGTTTAGGTTTTTTTAGGGTTTAGGGTTTAGGGTTTAGGGTTTAGGGTTTTATGGTTTAGGGTTTTAGGGTTTAGGGTTTAGGGTTAGGGTTTAGGGTTTAGGGTTTAGTGTTTAGGCTTTAGGGTTAGGGTTTTTAGTGTTCAGGGTTTAGGGTTTAAGATTTAGGGCTTAGGGTTTAGGGATTTTTAGCATTTAGGGTTTAATGTTTTGGGTTTAGGGTTTTTTTTTTCTTTTTTATGGAAACCCCATGATACGGGGGTATTTTATTGCCACAAAAAAGAGGTTACAAGGTCCTTAAAGGGATAAACTCGAAACTCGCTCAAAGAGCTACAATAAGCCTAAGGAGTAAATCCCCAACTAAGTACATCCAAGAGCAAAAGAAAACATTAAAGCAATCAAAAGATACAAGATGATTAACATAATAAGCAAAAGAAAAGATAAGGCCAATGCTCGATGGTTGTAAGAGTGCTTGGTAATATGGAGCCAACCAAGATAAAAGAGAGAAACACACAAAGTTATAATAAGAGAGAGAGATTAGAACAGTTAAGGTAATACAGACAAAAAGATTGAAGAAAATAATATAATATGAGTATGATAATAAAGAAATGGGATAGAGAAGGCTCAGGCTCAATCACACCATGTTGGATGCAAATATGAGCATCCAAACTTCAGAAGGGTTACATCACATGAGCTACTATCGAACCAAAAGGAGTGAGAACATCGACCATCATAGCCAACAAACGTGAGAATGAAGCACCCAGGTTGTTGATATTCTTTTGAGCTTTATTACACGCAAACCTAAGCAAAATCATCTCTAAAATATATAGGTAATTGCTAAGAGGCTGAAGGATTAGAGTCTCATTCAAGAGAATTATCATCAATATAGTCATCTTGACATGAGAATACAAAACATAAGTGAGTGAGCCATCTTAGCTAGAATCTAATAGCCATGTTTAGGAAAGGAATTGGTTCAGCATATATAATCCCTCCATAAGATAATTATAGAGGAGACAACTAGCTAAAAATTTGTTAAATAAGTCAATGAGCCTATACTTAACACCATCCCAATCACATGATATGTAAATGAATCTTTCAGTGCAGAAAACAACCCAGGAAACAATCCTCTTATTAATGTCCGAGAAAGCAATAGTAAAGAAAAGACATAGCTCAACACGAGGGAATGAACGCAACCAACCGATTAGAAAACGGTTAAAGCGGCGACTCAATAGCATTCGTAATCACCATTCAAATAATCCACCGACAATCAATCCAAAGAATAAGACGAGAAAAGGCAAAACCTCAAGATAGGCAAAGACTAAAGTGGCCATAATACCATCTTTTGAATAAGCGCTCATAAGGCGAACCAACCATCAAAAAGAGGGGCGGTGATGCGGTCGTAGAAAACAAGAGATAAATTGCACGCAAGAAAGCCAACCCCAATGACCAAATAGCTATTACAACATTGGAACCCATAAAAGAAATCAACAAGTGAATAGAAATGAGTCTCAACATTAAAATCCGAAAACAACAAGTTAAAACGACAACATCCAAGATAGGAAGATCTGACAAAATTGGCCATAAAACTCCTCAATCCAGTAGATAAAGTATCTGAAGGTAGCAAAACAAGCAATCACCAAAACCCTCACCATCGACGTGCGGGAACATCTTTCGGGCATGAGACCAGCTACAACCAACAAAGAAAGAGCCAATGAGGAGACAAGGAAAACAGAAAGATAAATCTCAAGACAAGAGACAACCAAAACAACAAAAAACCAGTTAGCTCATGTTGCCACTCATCTCAAAAGTTTGACGAAAAGGATGAAGTAAACAATAGCGAAAGGTAGATCCATGAATTCCAATGATAAGCATAAAATAGACGAAGGTGATTCAAAGCAAAAACAACCAAGCAATCAAACATCAATAGAGACTTGTGAACCAAATAATCCAAATCCAGGGAGTAAGGTGGGTATTGATCGAGCGACCAACCAACAAAACCAACAAGCTGGCCAAGATTCCACCCATAAACATATATAGGTAAAGAAAAGGATAGATAATGAATTTCTCCCCACCATAAGTCTATCCAGTAAGTGACATTCAGAGAAATCAGATCAGTGTTTTGGGTTTAGGGTTTTTTAGGGTTTAGTGTTTTGGGTTGTTAGTTTAGGGTTTAGGGTTTAAGTTTAGTTTTAAGGTTTAGGGTTTAGGGTTTAGGATTTAGGATTTAGAGTTTAGGGTTTTAAAAAAATTAAGCAAACCAGTGGGTTTAGGTTTATTTAGCTTATTTAGTTATTTATTTATTTATTTTAATTTATTTTATTTTTTATTTTTATTTAGGTTAGTTTATTTATTTTAGGTTTATTTTTTTTAGTTTAGGTGTTTTTATTTTAGTTTATTTTTTATGTTTTGGTTTAAGTTTATGTTCATTTTTTAGTTTATTTTTATTTTTATTTTATTTTTGAGGTTTGGGTTTTATTTCTTATTTTTAGGTTTTGGTTTAAGTTTTTATTTTATTTTTTTAGGTTTAGGTTTTAAGTTTTATTTTTAGTTTTTTTTAGTTTAGGTTTAGGTTTATTTTTAGTTTATTTTATTTTATTTAGTTTAGGGTTTGGGTTTAGTTTATTTTAAGTTTAGGTTTAGGTTTTATTTATTTTAGTTTAGGTTTATGTTTATTTTATTTTGTTAATTTTAGTTTTAGGTTTATTTTTTAAGATTAAGGTTTAGGTTTTATTTTTTATTTATTTTAGGTTCATTTTTAGGTTTAGGTTTTATCTAGTTTTATTTTATTTTGGCTTTTGTGGCACCATGCTTCAAGATCTTTGATAGTAGTTGGGAACCCATAACACATTACACTTTAGAGCTAAAGTACGCTAGTGACAATAATGCACTCTTCCATTCTTTTTGTTAATAGTTTGTCAGGTGTTGCATTTGATTGGTATGCCGAACTGCCCAATGGTTCGGTGAAAACTTTTGTTGAGTTGGAGCACCTCTTCATCAAGAGGTTTCTTTGGAACTCAGGTGGTGAGCGACCTAATTGTAGTGAAAACTCAACGAGTCCCTTATTGATTACATTCTCGGGTGCAACTTTGAGCATGAAATCTGGTTGTCTAATAACATGCCATTGATATTCTTCTCGAGAATATCCATGGCCCAGTCGCCTTCATGCTAAAGGGATTTACCAGCAAAACATTCGAGAAATTAATCAACAAGGCAGCTAGCTTATAAGAGGAAGCCAAACAGTTTCCCTTTTCCGACCAATCATTTAGGCCCAAGCCACAGAAGGTGTTTGAGAAGAAGACAAGGATAGTTGTGTTAGTGGACTAAGGGAAGATGCCAACTAGAGTTCAGTATGAGAGACTACAGCTCAAGACCACGGCCATCCTACCCAATAGAGATATTCATATCCATCACTAGGTAGCTACTTTCCACCTACTCTTGTCGATAGATTGAATACGCCATATTCATTCAAGAGGGAGGTAGTTAGGAAAATATTTAAGAATCTCTTAAAGAAACCTGACTTTCAGTTACCAGAGCCTAAGAGGCCGGAGGAAGTGGGCAAGAGCGATGATCCTAGCTTATTAGAACAACCATACAGTTATGTTAGAGTAATCCTTGGGATATCTCCTCTTAAGACCAAAGAATATTAGGATATCTCCCTATTCTGAATCTCAAAGAAGATCATTTCTAAGATCAAGAAGCTTTCCTTGCAGGTGCTTGGAGTAGCTCAAACCTCCAACACCACGGAAGGTTTTCTGGTTACAAAGGATAACTCGAGGAGGGTGATAGCCTAGCAGCAGCAGCAGCTCACCATACTTTTCTGGGAGAGTCCAGTAGCACAGCCACCATCCGAGTCCAGTACTCCCTCCACCGATGCAGCTACCACCTCTTCTGCTAGGTCCTCTTCTACCAACAGGAGCATTATATCTGTGGATAAGGGTACTAAATCCCTTATCTGCTTACTTTATTAAATTTCTATCATGTACCTCCACCAAAAATAAAATTAATGAAGAAAGCTGATTCTACTTATATATTGTCTACTTCTGATGCTGTTGATTTTATTTCTATTGAAAAGCTCTCCAAGTATAAATAAAAATAATAGCTCTAGTAGTTTTGATCCTTTCCTTTCTGATTTAGAGTCGGACTATTATTCTTTGAATCAATCAGGTTAACCTTTCAAGATTAACTTGGAGTCAGCTAACACTGAGGATCCTATAGGAGAAGATGTAGGTATGTCCAATGAGATGGTAGAACTTTCCACAAGATCATCATTCCAAGAAGTCATTCAAGTCAATCTACAGAGTGGCAAAGTTCTACTCCCTAGGGTAGTACCTCATGATAAGGGTAAGCAAGTCACTAGTTTTAGTGAGCAGATAGCCCCTCCATAGGATGCTCCATTCATGGATATGCTTATGGAGGACCAAGCTAGAGTTGATTATAATGTCCTAGCTCACCTTAGAAAGTTTCTAGCTAAGTTAAGTATATATGATGCCCTTATCTTATCCAAAGAGATGAGGGAATCTATAATCAAGGCCTTACTTGATCAAAAGATATGCTTCGCTCTACTGACCGCTACTAAAGAGGAGGCATGCCACTTGAAGGACATCTTAGAAGTTATAATTAGCGATGAATACTTACATTAAGCACAACCGCCTCTTTACATTACAGCGGATGTTGGAAGATACATGCTATCCTGAGTTCTGGTTGACCCGAGTGTACCATTCAACATTATGAGTCTAAGAACCCTTTCCTACTTGAGGATCGACATCTCCAAACTCCAAAAATAAAGGATGATGTTGAGAGGATTCAATGTACAAGGCGAGAGGGCCTTATGGTATTTTTTTTTGGATGGGGGGGGGGGAGGGGCCACCATGCAAATCTAGGGGAGTACTTTTGAGGTGATCGGGTATAACATTGAGGTATGATGTACTATCTCGAAAGATAGAGGCATCACCCTACAATGAACCTAATCGCATAATAAGTACACCTAAGGCATGACGGTCTTGAATGTACCAGAGATTTTTCCCCTACTTTACATGGATGAATAAAGTAGGGTTTATGTTAAACCAGGTTCTTAAGTTCCCTATGGATGCATGGATGCAAGCCTCCATAGTTAATTACATCTTAAGAAATGAAATTTCTTAAAAATACACTCGATTAAAGTAGACAATTATTATCGCCAAAGATTAAACTGACAAAGGATTAGTTGTATTTGGAAAATTAATTGGGAAAGTTCAAAGAAAAAACTTATTGTTGGAATCTAAATGAAATATGTATGAAAGGCTAATGATACTAGGAAGCCTAGTGAGCATTCCAATCTATCCTATGGTTGGGCTTTATAATTTTGAAGTTGAGGAGATTTATATGTTTTGAGTTGAAATTTAATTAGATTACTAAGGCTTATAATCCACCAAGATAAGGTTGTGGGAATGCCTAGGAGGTAAGGATTTATGCTCCTAGCCCGAAGGAAATAGCTACCTCAGATCCAAAATCTAGGGAGCTTTAGTATGAGCTAAAGCATGCCTTAAATCTAAGTGATAGGTGGACATAAGGGTTTACCTCCACAAGAAAGAATAAATTATCGATTTACGAACTTAGCTTAAATCAACTAATTCTTCCTATGATTTTAAAATCATGTAGTTCAGTCTTATGAATTGCAAGATAGCTAGGGTAGTTATTTAATTAGAAAGAGACTAAAGTCCTAAACACGCTCCTGAATAGACTAAAGCATGAGTGGTATGAGCATATGACTTAATCTATAGATGAAAAATCTTTTAAAATTTTATTTCATTTTAGACACATCATTTTGATAGAGGAATTAGGATCTCTTATGCCTAAATGCATGATGAAATAGGTTCTGGGTTAAATTAGCTAGAAGATGGTGTTCCCCACTACATGGGATGCCCTCATAGGTCAAGCATTTTTTTATCGTGCAAGGATGGAGCTCTTTCATGTTCAAGAGGGAAAGAATATGCATGCATGATGTAAAACATACAACCATACAGTTAAGGTTTCTAAATATTTTAATCATCTTATTTATGTATTATGCTTTATGATGAGGTCATGTGTTATTTATAATTTAGTTATGAGTGATTAGTTGGATAGAAAAGTTATTTTTATCCTAAGAGCCTACTCGTATCCAAGCCACACATTAAAGCATCAATCATTTAAGAAACTATGAAAACCATGCCATCCTAATGCACAATGTAAACATAACATTAAATAATTATATAAATTATCATAAAAGAATAAAAGGCGGTGTGGTGGGTATCACCATAACAACATAGAGAGAAAAGATGGGTAGCCAAGCTCTACTCTTATACAACCTGAAATATGAAAGAATAATTATAATGGTATTAAATGCTTTGGGGGTCTTTTTTCTTCATATCTCCATTTCTGATTTGGTTCCTTCTATGATTTGGATGGTGCTTTCGTCAAAGGGGCATCACGGGGCACCCGGGGACAAAGCCTTCTGGCCACTACTCATCCTAATCTCCCATAACACTAATCCTAATTCCTATTGCAAAAATTACATTATTGTGGGAAAAATAAATCTAGCTACACCTGCAAAATAGAGGATAGCTAAATATACATATAATCTCAATAAGTTGTATTTATAATTTGGACTTAGCACCCTACACATGGGTAACTAAGCCCACCTGTCCTAACTTGGATTATGCTTAAGGATTTAAACAACCTGCAAAAAGAGCATTCACATTTATTTTTAAGAATCTCGTAAGCATAATCCCTTTCAAAAAACATGATTAAGCTAATATTGGTCTATCATCCAGTCTACGAAGCATACAACCTAACATCCAAATCTAAAATAATACATCATAAAACAAAACATAAATCACATCATACACCATCCTAACATAGATCTAGAAGTGGTGACTTTATTCTAATGTGTGTATTAAGGCTTGTGTGGTAAGTCTTGTTAGGCATTAGTGTCGTATTTTCTAAGTGTAGAAGGATTCAATTTAACATGAAAGGTTGATTTCACTTGAAGTAGTTTAATTGATATGGAATTTTAATTTTTGTTTTCTTTTGTTTCATCGATTACACTTAGCAACTAAGTGTTATAAGAGAGGAAAAGAGGGTTGCCCTCTTTCATCCACGTAAGTCACTTTCTAAAGTATATTAATTTGATTTGGTTCTCTTTAGTGAATGGCTTATTAAATGATTTAATTAATCCTAAGTTTAGGTTCACTTTAAATAATCCTATTCAAAATAAAAGGCATCTTAAGATTAATTTAATTGAATTACTACGAGATGACATATATTAAATCATTCTTTTCCATCAAATGTAACATGCATATGATTTAATCCTAAGTGTATCTATACATGCAACATAATTTAGCACACTTAAATGATGAATGTTTGTGTCTATTTAGAATTTGTATTTTATTTGATTGAATTATTTAAACATATAAATTTGAAAGTTTATCCAAATTCTTATACAAAAAGACATAGAATGAAATTAAAAAATAGGCATATGTTGTTGTTGTTAAACTAGGAAAGTGAGGTAATCAAATGACCTCCTTAGAGTTAGCTAAAGCCTTGTATTCTTGGGATGTCTAGACTATATACTTGCTTTTCTTGGAAAAAAAGCCATGCAAAGATTGTATATATATTTTTATTGGATCATTTATATATATGAATTAAAGCTCTATCCAAATTCTAATGTTGAAATACATACGAATGAAATCAAATGGGTACGTGCTATTGTTAAACTAGGGAAGTGAGGTAATCAAATGACCTCCTTGGGGCTATCTAAAGCCTTGTGTTCCCAAGATGTCCAGACAATATACCCATTACCATTCAATCTTATATAAATCAACCCATGAAAAGAGGAAAAAGAAATCAACATTCATACACTTAAGCTATAATCACATGCATTTCTTATGTATTTATAACTAGCATCATAACACATATTATTATTCATTTATAAGCTTTTGAAAAATACATTTGGATTTAATAGTGATTATAGCAACACATATATTATGTTAAATCAACACATGCAAGCTTACATAAAGAAAATCCATTTTATTTTACTTGGTTTTTAAAAAAATGGATGCATGAATTCAAATGACATACCAAATTTAACATGATTGGAAAGTGGACAATAAAATATAAGCATGTTATTCATTCAAACAAACTAGTTCTTAAGGACAATCAAATTAAATAAGATTATTTAAAGAAAACCAAAGCTTCTTTATTAATTAAGCCTTAGATTTGATTTGATTTAAAGAGGAGAAGAGAAATCATCCCTTGCTCTTTTAAATCCATTTCCACATTAGTGATTTTATTTAAGTTAAGGAAATATAATTAAGTTAATTTTATGGGTTAATTATGTTTAACCCTTAATTAGATGAATTAATTACCCTGACCTATGTCACCTTAAAGTAATTAACTATATAATTATGAGCCTACATGATATGCATGGAAAATAAACTTTTAATGATCCTAGGAAATAAAAGGGGCCAAATGCAATTGGCTCATAATTAATAGTTAATTAGATTAATGGACTTAATTAATTACTCTTATGGTTTTCTCACACATGTGGACTAACCATAATTTCATTAAACTCCTTTAGGTTATTAAACACCTAAAGATCTACCCCATGATTTCCTCATGTGATAATGATTTCAATTTGATTAAGTGATTTAATTAATTAGTTAAATCTTAATTAATTTCATTTTAAAAAAGGGTGAAATGAACTTAGGGAAAGGGGTACCAACCTATTCTTAGTTCACTTACTATTGAACAATGATTAATAAACTTAATTAACCAATTTGTTACTATTCATGGGATTAATTAATCATTCATTAACTTAAAAGAGTAATTAAGGTTTAATTAGTCAATTTTCTAATTAAGTGAGCAATAAATCCCAAGAAAATCATGGGAGGCATAGATTAAATTATCCCACAAAATTTAGGATTAATTACTTAAGTAATTAAGAGTAATTACACTAATTAAATTTATAATTAAACCTTGATTAAACCTTAATTACTATTCAAAATTAGTTAAGATCATTTTTAATTAATTCTCCTCTAAAAGACCTTTAAAATGAGTATTTATTTGCATTTTTTATTTCTTTATGATTTTTTTATGATTTTTAGAAGTATTAGACATTAAAAATAATTAATTAAGTCTAATTAAAGCCTAATCCTATTGGTGCCACATGGGCATGTGCTCACTTTCCACGCTTGTATGATTGGCTACTTAAAACTTATCCAACTCACATGTGGTGCGATGCTTTCTCATCCACCATCCGATCTCTACAATTAATCCCATAGGTTAATAAGATTAAATCAGATCGATCTGGTGGATCTAATTACGACCGTCCATTTTGATCATGCGAAACAGACGGTGCATGAACTAACGTCACACGAGTGAGGTAAAATAGAGTCTGTGTGCCATTACTCAATTGATCTGACCTTACTTGACTTTAGATCAATTCCAAAAAGATCCCACACCTTCATAACATTGATCGAAGGAGATCAAATGATCAAGATCACATGAGATACACGTTTTCTTCAAAAACCTCCAACCCAATATTGCATAAGAAATAGTTTTGGCAGTATACCTTGCTAGAGCACAAGTCCTGTAGCTCAAACAATTGTGGAAGCTTCATCGAGTGGAGATGAAGCCCTGTTGAGAAGCAATTGGATAAAATACTTGACATTTGCTCAGAAGGCCATAAACCAATGATTTGGAGCTCAGCTTTGATGGAAGTCCCACCTCTGGTGCTTAGGAAGCTTGGGAGATTATTCGTTCTTGCTTAACAAGGCTTAGGAAAGTGTGCAAAATTAATTTAAGTTTGATGGAGAAATGGGTAAGTTAGGTCAGAAATGGGAGTACCCTATTTCGGGATGGAAGGGAATGGCATTTTTTTATTGAGGAATGAGCTTGGGAGCTTAGGTAATGGCTTGAGTAGCTCATCTTGGGTAGCTAGGGCTCTGAGGAATGATTTGTGTGTGTTTGAGTGGAAATGAGGGTGTGTAAACCCCCCACCCCCTTCATCTTGATCGGATGATAGGATTAGGTTTGGCTTCAATTGGTCATCTGACCATCTCAGGTAGTTATGGGTGGCAAGGAGGATGTGAGTTGACTCGGCTTGGTTGGTTGAAGGTGTAGAGGTGGTTGCCAAAGAGGAATCATGGATGTCATAAGCATTTCAAATGCTCGAATGGGGAGGGTGAGGTGATTTCACCTCCCATGGATCATGGCCAATGCAACCACCCCTTGGGTCAGGTTGGGCAGTGTCATAGGTGCCTAGGTCAACCATTGGGAGAGTACCTAGTGGCCAAGCAATGGAAATGACCACTTACATGGGCAACTTGTCTCATGTGATGTCGTTGACCCAAGAGTAGAATGATCATTTGGCATTGGATTTGATTTGGGAAGATTTGAAATGAGCCAAAATGGTTAGCCCAAATCTCAAGTCAATTGGAGTTGATTTGGTTGGGTTTGGCTCAATTTGACTCATTTGGAATTAGAATTGGGTTGGTTGGTCAAGTTCAGATGATCATTTGGGATGTTTTGGTTCAATTGGTTTGGTTTAGTTCAGCTTTGATTTGATTTTGGCTCATTGAATTCATTTGGGTCAAATGGGTTAAGTTGACCAATTTAACCAATTTGGCCAAATTGGCCTGGGTTGGGTGTTGGTTTGGGTTTAGTTGACCAATTAAAGATGATTGTAAGCTTTGGTTTCAATTAATTTGGATTTGGTTTTATTTAGGCCAAGTTGAACCTTTAGGTCAATTTGGGCTAAGTAGGCTAATTGGGTTAAATTAGGTCAAATCATGGCTTTTGTCAAGTTCAAAATTTGGAATGAACTTAAGTCATTAGTTGCAATCAATTTGGTTTATATTTTAATTTGACCCAATTTAGTCTTTTAAGTCAATTTGGGTCAACTTGAGTCAAGAGAGCCAATTGGGTTTGGTTTGACTCAATTGAAGGTCAAGTCATATTTAAATATTGATTTTGATTTGGTATGAATCGATGGTTTCAAAGGATTTGGCTTAGTGTGGAGAAAAATTCTTAATAAGGTTGATCGGGAGTTGCCTTTCAAATCTGTTGGCGAGAAATGAAAGAGGACAAGACCCTTATCAAAATTCATCATTTTAGGATGCCACACCCATCCGCAGATGTACTTATTTAGGTGATCGAGTACATCATCAAGGAAATAGTATACTATCTCGAGATACAGAAGTCACTACCCTTTAATGGATGTAATCACCTCAATAAGGACTCCTAAGGACGATGGGTCTACATATGTACCAAAGATTCTTCCCTTACTTTACATGGAAAAGTAAAGCATGGTTTATTTTAAATCGAGTTCATTAAATTCCCTACAGGGGAAAGCCCCCATGGTTAATTACATCCAAGGATGAGATCCCTTAGGAAAACTCTCGATTAAGGTAAATGATCATTTTTCTTTGAAGATTTAATAGGAAGGGACTATCAATCGATTGGTTTATTTTGGAAGATCAAATGGGATTGATCAAAAGAGGGTTATTATTGAAGCCAAAATGGGAGATAAGTAGAGATGCAGATGCTAGGAAACCTAACGAGCATCTCAAACTATCTTATAGTTGGGTTTTACATTTTTGAAATTGATTTAGTTTATTTGAGTTACATTTTTCATTAGAATTTTAGGACTTAAGATTCCTTAACACAAGATTAAGGAAATGCCTAAGAGGTGAGGAATTATGTTTATGGCCCACAAAGGGGAGAAGCAACCTCAACCTAAATCTGGAGCTTCAAGGGTCAAAAACCTAAATCTAAGGTGAAAATGGGTAATTGGTTTTCCTCACAAGAGGACAAACCACCCCCGGACTTACACTGGGGTGGCCTCCAACTAACTCCTCCTATGATTTTAAATACATGTAGGCAAGTCTTTATGCTTATGTAAGATAGCTAGGCTGTTGTTCATTTAGAAAGAGACTAAGTCCTTAAACTCACTCCATAAAGAGACTAGATCATGTAAAGGGACATGCTTCAAATGACCTAAATCTAATGCAATTCAAATTTAATTTTATTTTTATTTTGGACAATTATTTTGACTCAAATAGGATTATATGACTAATGCATGAAATCAGTTATTGGCCAAAATCAGCGAGAAGGGAGGAGGTGAGTTTCCACCACGGCTCTCAAAGGTCAAGCCGAGTTTCTCTAGCAAAGGTGGAAGCTCTATGATCAAGAGTGAAATAAGATGCTATTGTGCATGATATTACAAAAGAAATGCTCATATAGCTAAGGGGTTGCTAATTCTTTTATCTTGATTTTAAACCTAAGCTTTAGGTGGGTTATGAGTTGTTTAATTTTAATTTGAGTTGTTAAGTTGGGTAAAACATTTATTTTTCTCTAAAGAGCCTAATCCACATCTAGGTTGTACATAAAGCAAGGAAGAAACTATGAAAATCATGCCACTTAATGTAAAAGCTAAATGAATCATCAATCAATTTATAAAGCTAATTGCAAAAGAATAAATATTTGTTGGGTGCACCACACAAACTCAAAATATCAACTATGGGTAGAGCTCTACCCTTATACAACCCGGATTGCAAATGAATTAAATTACAATTAAGCAAGGAATTCATTATTATGGGGGTCTTCAAGTTTTATTCTTCTTTCTTCTTTCTTCTTTCTTCTATTCTTTTCTTTTTTCTTCTTTTCTTCTTTCTTCTTTGGTTCCTTCTTTTAGATGGTTGGATGGTAGATGCTCCAAAGCTTCACGTGGTGCATAAGATAGGATCTTATGACCAATGCTTATCCTAATCCCCATAACAATCATTCCAAAATCCTAACTATACAAATTTTACATGAAAAGTTGAAATCTAACTAACACCAAAATAAAGGTTAGCTAAAACATACCACACAAATCCCAAGCATGTATTAGACTTATCACCCACACATGGGTGACTAAGTCCACCCTATGGATTATGCTTAGGGTATAAAGCACAGCATTGCATTTATATTTTTATTTATGATAGCGCCCCTTAAACACAATCCCTTACAGAAAGGAATATTTATACTAAGAACATTCTACCATTCATTCTACGAGCATACACCCTAACATCTAGTCTAAAACATATGTCACAAAACAAAACAAACATAAAACCATGCACCGACCTAACCTAAAGCTGAAAGTGGTGACTTAGGCTAATGTGTGTGCTTTCAAGGTTTGTGTGGTATGCTTAGCTATGGTTTTAGGTTCAAATTTTCTAAGTGTGAAGAACATGTTCAACTTAGAGGAGGGTTTCATTTAAGTTGCTTAGTTGTTTTAGGGTTGATTTTATTTCATGTTTTGCTTTGGTTCAAGTGAATCCTACAATTAATTGCTAGATTATGAAGACAGGGAAAGAGAAGAGAACTTCTCTTTCCATCATTAACCTAAGTAATTTCTAAAGTAGATTCACATTTTAGTTTTATTTGGTGGATGTTTTGATTACATCTTTTGATTAATCCTAAGTTTATATAAATTCTAAATAAACCTATTCAAAAAGAAAGGCATTTTAAGATTAAATAAAATGAATCAAAATTCACATAACACACATTACTTCATTTCTTTTCCAACATATATAACATGCATATGGATGGGCCCAATCATATCTATACATGCAAATGAGAGTATTTAAAACACTTTATGATGCATGCTAAGTAATCCATTTAAGGAAATTTAGAAGTTGAATATGCATGATTTTCTTAAGTAGAAAGGATTTTCCTTATCAAATTTTCACATATTACATGAGAAAGAAAGGCATAAGTGAGTATAGTGCCATTGTTAACCAGAGGTGTAAGGTACAAGACCTACTTAGGGCTACTTAAAGCCTCGCAACCTCAGGCTTGTCCAGACTAATATACCACTTACGTTAAATACAAACATGTTTATAAAAGAAATGAAAAGAAAAGAAAATGCAAAAGTTGTTTAATGGATTCAATTTTGTTTATGCAATTTATGCAAGCAAGTATAGATAACCCTTCTTAGGTGATAGCATAGGGATAAATAGGGTATAGAAATAAGTAAGTGTTGGGTTCTTTTCAAATGAACCCTGCATCTAACCAAGTCCTATTCAAAACTATGCTAACATAAGAAAGAAAGGAAACCTATACTAAGCATGACTTTATAATCTATCACATGCAAGCCTATAATTAAAATATAAGTAGCATACTTTCATAATTGGTATTGTATTTATATGTTTTGAAAATAATTTGGATTTATTTGTGATAATAGCCATTCATATTTCTACTTTAGCCAACACATGCAAATTTGACAAAAAGTAAACAACTTCATTTTAAAATTTGAGAAATGAAATTATGAATGCATGAAATCACATGGCATACAACTTAACATGTTGGGGAAAGATCCAAAGTAATGAAATCATGTAAACAAACTCACTTCACTTAAATCCTAAAGACATTTTTATAGAATAAGAAAATTTAGGATAAATCAAAGTGAATTTCAAAGTGATTTTTGTTTAGTTTGAAGTTTGATTTAATTTTGAAAAGGTGAGATGAGTTTGTTGTTCCTAACCCATTCCCACATGTGTTTGATATTTTTGTTTAATTTTTTGATAATTAGATCCATTTTATGCATTGATTAGGTTAAGGTATGGTAGTATTAATTACACCACCTTAAAAGAATTAACTAAATAATTATGAGTGAATGAGATGACATAAAACACATAAGGAATTTAAATTTGCAATGCACCTAATAATGAAAAGGCCTAATGCAATTTGGCTCAATTAAGAGTTAATTAAGTTGGGGTTTAGCTTAAGTAATTTCAAAACACCCTTTCACACTTATGAATGGGGTTTTGATTTCCTTAATTGAACTTAGGCTATTAAACACCTAAGAATCTACCCAAAGTAGATTAATTAAGTTTTGAAACTTTTTAGAATTTTTAGAAATTGATTAAGGGGATAATTAATGAATTAATTCTTAATTAAGAGGAGATTAAGGAGAGAAGAGGGGGTTTCGGGAATAGCTTAGGGGAAATATCCCAAAAATAATCCACAAACCTCCCACTTATTTGATCTGATCTTAATAAACCCTAATCATAGGTTAAAATCACTAATCATACCCTAATTATGCTTAATTACATAAGGAGGGTAATTAAAAAAACTATATGCAATTACTTTAACCAAGCCTTCAATAAATCCAAAAAATTAGGGGAGGTAGATGTCATCCCCTAAAACATACCCAAGAAATTTGGGATTAATCAGAGGCCTAATTAAAATGTAATTAAAAAATACACTTTCCAATAAAACTCAAATTCAGAGAAAATCATAATTCAAAACCCATTGAAATTAATTTAAAATGTTCTGAGTTTAATTTTCTATCCATAGGATTTTATTTCACATTTTTCTGAGTTTTCTAGAGGGAGCTATAAATTGTAGAAGATCTCTTGGTTTATTATGAATTAATTAAAGCATTTAACTAATCCCTGACTAATCCCTCACAGCGATGCATGGCGGTGGATGGTCGCTTTACATGCATGCTATGAGGGATAACTTAAGTTGTCATGTCACGGGTGGTGTGATTGGTGCATCGCTTTATTCTCTTCATCGATCAAAGATCGGATGGCTAAGGATCTACCTAAATTTTAAAAAGGGTAAAAGGATATTCTAATGTGATAAATAATCTCAGCCGTCCATCTAAAATGTTTGGATGGATGACTGAGATCTTCCAAGTTCTTTCCCTTATTCAATAGAGATTTTCCATGATCAAGGGGAAGATCAAAGCCCAATCTAGCATAGAATTAAACCAAATTCAACCCACACCATCTAAAGATAGAGAGCAACAAATCAAATGGTAAAAAATTCAATGGGGTGAAAATTTCACAAAGCTCCACACCACATTGAGTTTAATGGTCAAAAATCCCATACCTTGGAAGGTGATCACCACACTCGATTCTCTTGGAGAAGCTTAGTTTGGTTGAGACGAAGCCTTGAGTATGAGCACTTGAGGTTGAGTAGATCAATGTATGTAACAACTCCTCCTTGCTTGAGCTTCGACTTTGATCCAATTTAGTCCTCCCTTGCCTTTAGAACTTCATAGAGAGCTTAGGCAAGCTCGACTTGACCCTCTAATGGAGTGTGCAAGAGCAATTGGAGTCAAATGGAATGAAGAAGAAGTTTGAATTTCTCTCTACCTCCCCTATTTTCACTATTCAAAAGCCGAGAAAGGAAAATGGGAAGAGCTCTAGGAGGCTTAGGATCAATCTCCAATGGCTCCTCTGGCTTCCTATCCTTCAATCGACCTTGAGTGAATGAAAATAGAAGTGAATTAGGGGGAGTATATCTCCCCCTTGAAGGATCGGACCGGTAATGAACATGCCATTTTGATCCAATTGATCATAGGATGAGGATTGTTTGATCAGTTAGGAGTGTGCACATGGTCGGTTTGAGCCAAGGAGTGGATTGCCAACCTCCCATGTGCTTGAATTTAAGCTTTAGAGGGAGTTTGAAATTTTAATTTTGACCATAGGGTTGATTTGGTCTAGGGACCAAATGGGGTGACAAACCCATTGATTGGGTGCACCACTCTCAACTAGGTCCCCTTGAGCTTTTAGGAAAGCCTCAAGTGAAAGTGAAGAGGGTATGACCAAATTACCCATGGATCAAGCCAAAATTTGTTATATGGCCTAGTGGTGGGATGGTCATTTTGCTATTGTTCCGCTTTGGATATGTTGGGTATGTGGAGAAATTAGGTTTGGCCAAGTTTCATGAGATTTGGAATTCATTTCATAGGGTTTGGCTCATGTTGGCCCATTTAGGTCAAAATGGGTCAACTTGGGTCAAGTTGACCAATATGTAAAATTGGGTCAAACCAAGGGTTGGGTCAAGTTCATATGACCATTTGAAATGTTTTGGTGGCTTTGGTTCGGTTCAATTCAGATTAGTTTTGAATATGGCTCATATGACTTTAGTTACGTCAAATGGGTCAAGTTGACCTATTTTACCCATTTGACCTATTTGAGCTAGTTCAAAGGTAGGTTTAGGTTAGGTTAGTCATATGGAGTGGATTAGTATCTTTGTTCCCAATCAATTTGGGTTAAGTTCAATTTTAGCTCAACATGACCCCTTTAGATCATGTTGGGTCTAAGGTCAATTGGGCGAGGTTAGGTTTAGTTGGCCAGTTGAGGGTTTGGTCAAGTTCCACAAGTGATTTGGGATGGAATTGTCCCATTGGTTCCAATCAATTTGGCTTACATCAAGTTTTGACACATTTTGACCCTATAGGTCAAAATGGGTCAACTTGGGTCAAGTTTACCAATTGGGCTAGGTTAGGCTTAAATGTTGGCTTGGCAAGTTCAAACATAAGTCATGAGTGAACTTAGATAAATGGTTTCAATTAATTTGGCCTATGGAGGATTTTGGCTATGTTATATTTCATTTTAGGTTAAAGTGTTGACTTGGTTTAGGTTTGACTTGGTTTGACCCAATTTGATTGATTGATCATCCCATGATTGTTGATCATGATGAGAGGGATATATGAGTTTGGTTCAATCCAATTTTGTTAGGATCAAAAGTTGGCTCATAAGGGTACTTTAGGTCACTTTGGGTCAATTGAGCCTAAGTGGGTCAAATTTCTTGGTCAAAGCTTGATTTGAAGTTGGGTTATCTTGTATATGGACTCATGATTGAAATATAAATCCATTTACAAGTAGTTTGATGCCAAATGGATTTTGATCAATTTGAAAATTTCATATTCAAAGGAAGAATATGAAAAGGTTTTGGGTTTGATTTTTTAGGTTTTGATTGAGTGATTGAAGTTTGGATTTATATGTGAGCTCATGATTGTAGGGTTGATTGAATCATGAGAGAAAATCATGGATTTGACTTGATTTGGAATTGTTTTGGCTAAGTTCAAGATTTTGACTTGAAAAACTTAGATTGGATTTTGAGTTGATTTGGGTTTGATTTTTTGGAATTGGTTTTGATTGTTTGAATTTATATTTCATTCATATATGTGAATATAAATGAGAATATAAATTGATTACAAGAAAATTTCAAGGATTTGAAGTGGTTTAATCATGATTTAGGTTAAATCCATTAAAGGGAATTTAAAGGATTTAAGGAAATTTTTAAATTGAAATTTAATTTTTGGATTGGATTGGATTGATTTATAATTATATTACATTTATATAAGTGAATGTAAATGAGTTTTAAGAAAATCCCTAGGATTTGAATAGGTTTGATCAAGATTTTGGATAAGTCCTTTAATAGAAAATTAAAGGACTTAAGGAAAATTGCATGAATTAATTTGGAATTTTGAGTTTGATTTGATGGGTTTGAATTTATATTTCATTTATATATGAGAATATGAATGAGAATATAAATGGATCATGAGAAACTCTCAAAGATTTGAATAAGTTTGAAGCATAATTTGGTTAAGTTCTTAAAGGCAAGATTAAGGACTTAGGCAAAATTTGAACTTAGAATTTTGATGATTTTGATCGGGTTTCAATCATAAATTTTAATCATGGATTTGAATCATGGATTTCAATCATGTGGAGTTGATTTGAGTTTGGAGAAAATCAATTAAGATTGATTTGGGGTTTGACTTGAGAGAAGGAAAGTTAGGAATGGTTTAAGCTAAGGGTAGGAAATTTTCCTAACACCCAGGCATGACCTATTCCTACGGCTAACTCTTCTAAGTCTCTAGGGCTAGGTTGGAGTATCCACCTAATCACTATATGTGTCTTAATACTAAGAGTCCTATGTCTAAGATGGAGGGGTTTAGAGCTCATTCTAAAAATTAGGTCAACACTTAGGTTGCAATTTGGCTAGTTGGGGTTGATATGGGTTTGACTTGCTCAAATGACCAAGTTGACTTAGTTTGACCCAATTTGTGACACTTGATCAACCTAGGGTGATCAACAATCATGATGGGAGATTTTGATGGTCTAGGTTCAATCCAATTTTGGTAGGATTATAATGGAATTTGGGTTTAATCATGGGCTTCAATCAATTGGCTTTGGAATTTGGGTTTCAATTTGGATGGGTTTGATGGATTTAATCATGGGCTTTCAATTGAATTGGGGGTTTCAATTTGATTTGAATTTGATGTTTGGTGAACTTGAGGTTTGGTTCGAGAAGGTGAACACAGATTGGATTTGGGTTACATGGTAGGTGGATTATCCTAATCCCTAAGGCATTACCTAATCCTATCGTTAAACCTTATAATTATTTAGGCTTAAGTTAAGTGTTTACCTAATTGTTAGAAGTGTCTTATGACTAGGGAAGTCTTAGTGTCTAGAAGACTCCTAGGTATAAAATAGGAAGATTGAATCTGCACTCCAAAATTGAGGTCAGCAGGCCTTAGGCTCCATAGTGTTGCCTTTGGAGATTGATGATTGGAAGATCGAAGCCAAGTTTCACATTATAGACTTGGATACATCTTTCAACGCTTTGCTTGGGAGACCATGGATACATGATAATAACATAGTTCCATCCTCTCTATATCTGTGTATAAAGTTTATGAGAGGTGGGATCGTCTACTGTGTCAAAGGAGATCTCAAGCCATTTACAGTTCACAAGGTTGACATATATAAGGATGTGGCTTACTACCTCCCTCAAAATCAACAATTCTATTCCTATGAACTTGGCCAAAGTTTAAAAATAAAAGATAAAGAAAAAGAAAAAGAAAAGAAAAGTGACAATGAAAAAAAATAAAAGTTAGTAGAAATTGATTTGAAGGAGGAACTGGAGCCTGACATTAGATTCCACTCACAGTTCGTTACTCTATTCAAACGTATGGGTAGGATGACCTGACCTCCACTAGGAAGAGAAAGAGGCCAGTTTAGAGTCAGTCCTAGGGGTGGAAAATCTCTTTATTCGCCACCCAATAGAAAATATGTTCCAACTACCAGGAGTACACCTGCTATCTATATAGACTTAGAATTTAGCTCATGGGATGAGTCTTATGGTTAGCACACCGGACTCTTCTCAATAGATTCCCTTGGAGGTGACATTTGAGTAAGATATCAATGAAGACCGGGCTCCAAATCAAAGCATTTGCGTATCAAAGTCTCTATGTGAAACAGTTAGGCATCAGTTGGGAACCTTAGCTCTAACCCAACTTTCCTCTCAAGGAGCTATGGGTTTGGTAGTTAAGGAAGCCCCTAAGTCATCCACAAGTATGAAGACTTAGAGGTTCTTTCTGGGAGCATCATCCTCAAGTCAAGAAGTTGATGTAAAACTTGAGGATGATTTATATAATGATTTAATGGAATTACCTTTTGATAGGTACTTGCCTTGTGTTCATAATTTAGCAAAGAACGGGTTAATCCCACATGCTTGGTCAAAGCAAAGGTCAAATTACTTCGAATGAATATGGAAGAACAAATGCAAAAGCTCTCAAGACCATGACTAGGATTCTATAGTGGGTCCGGTCGATGATGATGATTACTTAGTCATCAACCATTTGGAATCTGATAGGTTCTTTTCAAATCACATTAACTCATCTGAGGAGCTATGCTTAAAAACATCAGATGATCCAGATGATTTTGAAGTAAAAGATACACTAGAGTTCAAAGAAGAAGATATCAACTCAACCAGAAATGAGCCCAAGGAAATCAACTTAGGAACTAAAGAATATCTATGCCCAACATACATCAGTTCTTTATTTAAGGACTACTTTGCATGGAGTTATGAAGAGATGCCTGGATTGGCTCTTAATGTAGCAGTCCATAAACAAGCATTAGAGCTTACTGCTAACCTTATAATGCAAGCTCCTAGATGCATGTGATTATACATAGAACAACAGGTCATTTATGAAGTCAAGAAACTGATTGATGCTAGCTTCATCCTAGAAGAAAAATACCCTAACTAGTTAGCCAACATCATCCTAGTTAAGAAAATGAATGGCCAAATTCACATATGCATCAATTTTAGGGATTTAAATAAGGCATGCCCAAAAGATGAATTTCCATTACCAATCCTGTAGATGATGGTGGACATTGCCTCATCTCATGTAGTCTTCTCTTTCATGGATGGCTCATCTAGATATAACCAAATAAAGATGGCCCCTAAAGATGAAATAAACACTATTTTTAAAACCCCGATCAAATTCTATTGGTATAAGGTCATGCCTTTTACCCTTCAAAATACTGGTGTTACATACTAGTGGGCTATGACATGAATTTTCGACGAACTCATTCATCATCATGTCGAGTGCTATGTCGATGATCTCAAGGTCAAAAGTAGAGAAAAGGAATACCATCTCTTTGACTTGAGTAGTTTTCAAATAGTTAAGATAATTTAACCTCAAAATGAACCCTGAATGTGCATTGGAGCTTCGGAAATTCTTATGTTTGTTGTCGACAGGGTAATGGTCGATCTATAAGATCAAGGTGATATTAGAAATGCCACCCCCCTAAAGTTTAACTCAACTCAGATCATTCCAAGGGTGGTTGGCATATCTTAGATGCTTTATATCTAACTTATCAGAAAGATGTCAGCCATTCTCAGCACTTGTCAAGAAGGATGCCATGTTTAAGTGGGATGACAAGTGTGAGCATGCCTTCAAAGACATCAAGCATTACCTGATGATATCGCCGATTCTAGTAGCCCCTATCCCGGGCAAGCCACTCATACTTTACCCAATTGTGTTAGATGACTCCCTTGGTGCTTTGTTGGCCCAAGCCAATGATGAAAGAGAAAGAAAAAACACTCTACTACCTCAACCATCGCCTAATCCCTCGAGGCTAATTATCCTTTAAAAGCTTTAATCTTTGTATCCCAAAAGTTATAGCACTACATGCTTCCTCATAAGGTGAACTTAATCTCTAGGATCAATCCACTACAATATCTCATGACATGATTGATCGTATCCAGATGGTTGGCATGATGGTCCATGATCCTCTCACAGTTTGACATTACCTTTGTACCCCTTCGTGCGGTGAAAGGATAAGCACTAACAGATTTCTTAGCAACACACCAACTTCTTGCTGACTCTCCACTTAGTGATGACCTCCCGATGAACAAATCATGAACTTAGGAGATACTAGCATTCACCACTTGGAGATGTACTTTAATAGTGCGACTTCTTCTCAAAGTGGAGAAGAACCATAATTTACTATTCCAGGAAAGGCAGGGGTAAGAATAATTCTCTTAACTCTGAACCGCAATGTGATGAGATTCTCATATCATCTGTCCAATCCTTGCATCAACAATGAAGCCGAATATGAGGTTCTGATTGCCAGTCTGAAGTTAGATATTACTATAACCATCTAGAAAATCAACATCTTCGGGGATTTTTAGCTAGTTATCAAACAAATCATTATGTCCTATAATTTTATAAATCCCAAGCTCCATCACTACCACATGTACACCATGGAGTTGTTGGTCCAAATCCCAAAGGTTACCATTTATAAGATTCCTCAATGAGAGAATGTTGTAGCATATGCTTTAGCCAAAATAAACAAGTCTTATTGCCTTGATATTGAACTCATCAAAAGTACTCTCTTAAAGGGGAGGTTATTGCCAGAAAGATGAGGGGTTAGATTGGAGGCAACCATTCATGGATTACCTAAATAAAGAAAAACTACCTCCATACAAGTCCCAAGCCCATCAGATGAAGCAGAGAGCACTTTCCTACACTCTTGTAGATGGTGTTTTGTACTGGCGATCTTTCGATCATATGTGGTTACATTGCTTAGACAAGCACGAAGCCCATAAGATCATGACCGAGGTACACTCAGGATTACGTGGAGCCAAGTAATTCGATCCAAAGATGAAAGCCAAGATCAATAGACTAGGATACTACTGGCCATCGATAATCAAAGATTGCATAGATACGATTAGGCAATGCCACCAATGTCAAATACATGGTGTGGTCCTATACTGACCACCTAACATTCTACATCCTACATTGGCCTCATGGCCATTCGAGTGTTGGGGTACCGACATAGTGGGTCCGATTGATCCTCCCTCTTCTAAGGGTCATCAGTTCATCTTAGCTCCTATTGACAATGTTTCCAAATAGGCAAAGGCGATTCTACTCAGAGAGGTCATAACTCAGCATGTGCTCTAATTTTTTATTAACCATATGGTATATAGGTCCGGAGTGCCTCGATGAATTATATCTGATAATGGTATTGCATTCAAAAGCACTAAGATCAACAACTTTTCCTGGAGACATAGTATAGATTGGAGATATTCTACCATCAACTACATGAGGGAAAATGGCTTAGTAGAAGCCTTCAACAAAACTCTCATCCAAATACTGAAGAAGACACTTGACAATAATAAGCGATAGTGGCATGAGTAGTTAGTTGAAGCCTTATGGGCCTATTGCACCACATATAGAACTCAAACTCACTATTCTCCTTTCTCCATAATGTATGGGTCTAAAGCTATTCTATCATTAGAAATCCAACTCCCATCACTAAAGATAACTGTGGTTAGCAAGATCACAACAAAACAAAATGCCAAGATGCGGTTAGAAGAGCTCAAAGGTTTAGAGGAGAGACATCTACGAGCTTGTCAAAACCTCAAGTTCTATAAAGCTAAAATGATTCAAGCTCACAATTCCATTTCAAATTCAATCTCTTCCATGTTGAAAGTATTCTTATTTGCAAATCTGCCATGATATGGTTAGGGTAGGTGTATGGAACCCGAGCGACGTCCTATCCTTCATCTACACAACAAAAAAATAAACTACACACAAACATATAAAATAAACACAGATCTTTTGTCTCATTTTCAGTTTAGATAATACCCACAATGACACTCAATCAATAGCTTCTCTAGATTGGGCTAACATGCTACCCTGTTAATGTGTAACCCCAGTGGTCTTCTTGCTTTAGAGGAGGTAAGTCTGCTAAGTTTTCCTTCCCTGGCCACTACACACCATTGAGCGCCTTGTTAGTTTGGTAGGCCTTACTACGTGGCCGGTAAGCTACCTCATGTTGGCTTTATTTAAGAGGATGTGAGTCAGCTATTCTTTCTTCTTGGATTATCCTTAATGCACTGATAGGGTCAAGTATATTTGAGATTTAGGATAAGTCCTCTAGCGGCTCCTTCCCTCCTGACTGCTTCAAGTCTAGGTTTAGTCCTTCCTCGGGGCTCCCCGCTTAGTAGTCACTCTAGGTCAGATAATATATGTCCCACTAACAAAAGACTATCCCAATGATCAATTCTGCTTAGAAAGTTGTAAGCCTACACAGTTTCTTTCCAGATTGATTGTTGGACACTGATGGGCACCTCAGGTTGGTTGGTTCTCACTATGCCTATGGATACACCACTCATGTTGATGAATACACCTTAGGTTGGTTGGTTCTCGCACCTTAGGATACACAACTCATGGAAGATGTAAGTCTGCTATGCTTTCTCCTTGAGTTGGCCACCGTACACTTATAGGCTTTCTTTTCCAGGGCTCTGGATAATGCCCCTAGCAGCACCTCCCCTATGGGCACTATATTTGGATCACATCCTTTGCAACCCCATTTAGACACTACCTAGGTTACTATCAGATTGGACAGTTCCCCTTGCCTAGTAACCACCCCTATGGTTGGAGAATCTATCCTGTGGATGTGCAGATTCTCTCTTGGTCTAAAAAATTTGAGATATGTCAAGACTGACATAGCCCCTTCTTAGTGTGTTCCCTCGCAGACCAATAGATTCCACACAAACATATAAATAAAATATATATTCACTTATCAATTAGGGGGACATCCCTAGCGGTACCTTTCCCAAGAAAGCATCCTATCTTTAGGACAGTGTCAGCAAAACCACCAATAAGAATCGCCTAACTACTCTTGAGTTGATATAAGTCCCCAGCGACATTACTTAGTAGTCACCCCTAAGTCGAGTTTGATTTGTTGTGCTACCAATAAGTCACCTCAGTAGTTGTTCCCTACTTTAGAAGATGTAAGTCTGCTACACCTTCTTCCTAGCATAATCATTGCACACCAAAAGGCAACCCCTTAGCTTGGCTAGCTATACACCATGGCCAGTAGACTTTCCATTTGGATTTGTAAATCTGAGGTAGGACAAGTCTAATATAGCCCCTTCTCAGTGGGTCCACCGCACACCGACATGTTCCACAAATTAAATCTATCAAATTTCACCAAGCTCACATACCTAGTGGATATGCCCTCAATTGAAAATCAAATTAAACCAAATAAACCATATAAAATCACATGAAATTAAGATAAAATTAATCCTGACTACTTTTAAGTTAAGATAAGTCCCCAGTGGCATTCACTCAGTAGTCGCCCTAGGTCAGGTTCGATTTGTTGTGCATGTAATTGGTCACTTCAGTGGTTGTTCCTCGCTTTAGAAGATGTAAGTCTACTATGCCTTTTTTATAGCACAACCATTGCACTGAAAGGCAACCCCAGGTTATCTATCTACCCCAGGTAGATTATCCCTTTGGATTTGTAATCCTGAGGTAGTTCAAGGCTGATATAACCCCTTTTCAGTGGGTCCATCGCACACCAACATCGTCCATACATTAACTCAGATTAAATTAAACCCAATCTAATTAGGAGTTAAATCACACCTTCTGGAGCCCCAAATCATATATAAACAAGTCAAGCAAACAAATAAAATTCAAAACCAACCTATCTATTGGAGCCAAATTAAACAAACTCCCCTAGTAGAGTCTAAATCAAAGCAATCCAAACAAACTCTTACTCTAGTGGATACATTCCCAAAGAAATCTATGAAATCAAACTCAAATCCCAATACCCAGTGGATAGCCCAAACCTGCTTCCCTAGAGGAAGGTTCATATACCCGATCCCCAGCAGACTCGAGCCCATATCTCTAGCAGATATGCCTCCACATCAATTAAAACAAAACAAACTAAAGTCAATTTGATATTAATCCCCTATGGATTATAGATTCTTATCCTGAATAGATCTTCTTTCCATAAATAATATAATCAAATCAAATTCAAACTTATCACCAATAGATTTTTTTTTCTATGCCCTCGACATAGACCCCTCACATGTTATGTCCAATGCATGTGTGATCCCCTAGTGGATCTCCCTCCATGTCCTTGGCATGGAATTCTGATCAAATCTTTTCTTCTCTTATGCACACCTTTAATACTTCAACCAAAATCCTAACAATGTATTCATTCAAATTACATCATCTTGTCATTGTAATCAACATTTTAAGATTTGTGATGGTATAAGCTCAAACTAACTATACAATATCATGCTAAACATATTATAGTGTGAATTAACACACTATATTATATTATAATATATGATGTTATATTATAATTTGCTATAATAAAATATATTGTTTAATATTACACTTCATTAGAATCACTTAAAAGGAACAAATAACAAAATTTTCTCAAAATATGAATAATATTCATTTTGGATGTAAAATTGTTACTTTTCTATTAGAAATGGTATAAAATAGCAGAATTTTGGTGTTGCTTCTTTGGTGTGTGCCGTGAATTTGGCCAAATTCTTCCATCTCAACCTTCAAATTAACATTTTTGTGAGTTTTGACCCAATGTATTATAACAAAAGTAAAAATATACTAAAATATACAATAACATTTAGTAACCACCACATTCATATATATGTGAAGTTATAATGTTATGTACATTATATTTTAATATGCTTTCAGATAATATATTATCTTACATTACACCTTAAAATAAATCACTTTAAGCAAAAAAATTTAAAATTTGGTTGAAAAATTACATTTATTTTGGATGCAAAATTCCATTCTTTTGATTAAAAGACACACCATAGCACACCCCCAATGATGTTCCCTAAAGCTTACCTTAAATTTGGCCAAATCCCATCATCTCACCTATAAATCAATATTTTTATGAATTATACTAATACAAACTCTACTACATTGTACTATAACAAACTAAAATATGCTAAAATAATAAGTAGTAATACACAATCATTATGCTATAATGCATGATGCTACACTATGTTATGGCATCCTTTATTATAATACACTA
The DNA here is from genome assembly GCA_021442155.1 of Cymbidium sinense. Taxonomy (NCBI): domain Eukaryota; kingdom Viridiplantae; phylum Streptophyta; class Magnoliopsida; order Asparagales; family Orchidaceae; genus Cymbidium; species Cymbidium sinense. The sequence goes on along the minus strand of CM038229.1, from coordinate 13,533,186 downwards.
TAACATAATATATTATATTATATTGTATATCACATCACAAGAGATTTCTTAAGATAAAAAAATTATAAAATTAGTCAAAACAATAAAAACTATATTTTTTAGTCGTATCACTTACATATTTTAAATTGGAACAATATGATGTCATGCTCTACCTATTATGAATTTGGCCAAATTTCATCATTTTAAAGTCTAAATCAACATTTTTATAAATAATGCTAGTGTAGGCTTGACTGCATGATTGTAAAATACTAAAAGAATTTAAAATGCTAAGAATAATATATTATGATATATGATACTATACTATGCTACAACATATAATATTTATTTTTAACATAAAATCTTACTTTTTAGACTACAAGTGGCATAGCACAACTTTGGTACTACAACCTAATTCCCACTTCAAATTTAATAAATTTTATCATCTAATTTAGTAAATCAATATTTTTATGATTTATATTAATATAGACTATAAGGCACAATACCATAATTTATTAAAACATTTGAAAACATCTTATAATATCCAAAAAAACATCACTACATGCTCAAATATATGATGCTACTTTATACTATAATATATTATATTATAATATGATTTAGGTTAGGGTTTTGGTTATTCAAATCTCTAATAATCAAGGGAAAGTCTATTGAAGACATTTTCTTTAGCTACCCTAACTATGTTAGGATTAGGTCATTCTTTAGATCTACTCCTAATAACATCTTTATTCAAGGTTTAGGGTTTAGGGTTTAGGGTTAGGTTTTAGGGTTAGTTTAAAGTTTAGGGTTTAGGGTTAGTTTAGGGATTAGGGCTTAGGGTTTTGGGTTTATGGTTGTAGGTTTTATAGTTTAGGGTTTGTGGTTTAGGGTTATAGGTTTTAGTGTTTGGGGTTTAGGGTTTAGGGTTGTAGGTTTTAGTGTTTAGAGTTTTTGGTTTTAGGGTTTAGGGTTTAGGGTTTAGGGTTTAGGGTTTAGGGCTTTAGGGTTTAGGTTTTAAGGTTTAGGGTTTAGGTTTTGTTTAAGTTTAGGGTTTTAGGGTTTAGGGTTTAGGGTTTAGTTTAGGTTTAGGGTTTAGGGTTTAGGTTTTAGGTTTAGGGTTTAAGTTTAGTTTGTGTTTAAGGTTCTTTTAATAGAGAACAAATTTAGATTCAACATTTCTTCTTTTGATTTCATCAACCAAGTAGCACCCCAAGTTTTCTGACATAGCGGACATAGATAAAAATGAGAACCCATAGAAAATCAAAACCCTAGATAAATAGAACTATCTCAAGTATAGATTGTTCCATAAGCGATCTGGATAAGCTATGCTTTAGTTTCTCCAGCCCATCAGCCACCCCCCTCTCAGTAGTAGGATCCATCATCATATCCCATCTCTTCCTCCACCACCACCATGCGTAACCATCGTCCTCCTTTTTATAACCACCACTACTCTGACCACCAGCTCCATATCCATCATCACCTCCAGATACCCCACCCCCATTATGATAACCTTCACCTCCACCTTAACCTCCACCGCCAGATTTATACTAACCTAGCTCACGGTGATGTTCCTACTGTCAAGGTTCTACCCATTCTTAGGGATTAGGGATTAGGTTTTAAGGTTAGTTTGGGGTTTAGGGTTTAGGGTTTAGGGTTTACGGTTTTAAGGTTTAGTGTTTAGGGTTTAGGGTTTAGGGTTTAAGGGTTTAGAGTTTAGTGTTTACGATTTATGGTTTATGATTTAGAGTTTTAGGGTTTAGGGTTTAGGGTTTTGGGTTTTGGGTTGTTGATTTAGGGTTGTAGGTTTAGGTTTTAGGGTTTAGGGTTAGTTTTAGGGTTTAGGGTTTAGGATTTTTTTTCTTTAGGGTTGGTTTTAGTTTATTATTTATTTATTTTAGTTTATTTTATTTTTATTTTTATTTAGGTTTATTTTTAATTTTTATTTTATTTATTCTATGTTTATTTATTTTAGTTTAGGTTTTTTATTTTAGTTTATTTTTTAGGTTTAGGTTTATTTTTAGTTGATTTCTATTTTTATTTTATTTTTTAGGTTTATGTTTTATTTTTTATTTTTAGGTTTAGGTTTCGGTTTGCTTTTAGTTTATTTTTTTATTTAATTTAGGTTTAACTTTTTTTTAGGTTTAGGTTTAAGATTTGTTTATTTTTGTTTAGTTTATTTTAGTTTAGGTTTAGGTTTATTTTAGTTTGTTTATTTTATTTTTATTTTAGGTTTATGTTTTTTTTAGTTTAGAGCATAGATTTTTTTTTTTTGATTTATTTTTTAGGTTTAGGTATTTATTTAGTTCTTATTTTATTTTATTTTAGGTTTGTTTTATTTTTATTTTAGGTTTAGTTTTTATTTTATTTAAGTTTTTTATTTTTTTTATTTAGGTTAGGTTTTTATTTATTTTATTTTAGTTGAGTTTTTATTTTTTATTTTATTTTATTTTTAGGTTTATGTTTAGGTTTTAGTTTTTTATTTTTATTTTATTTTATTTTTTTATTTTATTTTGGTTTAGGTTTTTTTATTTACTTTATTTTTAGTTTTATTTTATTTATGTTTAGGTTTTTAGATTTTTAAGGTTTAGGGTTAGTTTAGGGTTTAGGGTTTATGGTTTAGGGTTGGGGTTTAGGTTTTTTTGGTTTTAGGGTACAAGTTTTAGTTTAGGGTTTAGGGTTTAAGGTTTCTTTTAATAGAGAACAAATTTAGATTCAACATTTCTTCTTTTTGATTTCATGAACCAAGTATCACCTAAAGTTTTCTAAGACACAAGTGATGAAATAGATAAAAAATGAGCACCCATAGAGCAAATCAAAAACCATAGATAAGTAGAATTGTCTCTACTGCAAAGACACAGTTTGATAAGAACTAGATCTAATCATCCATTCTTTAGTTTCTCTGGTTCCCATCAGAACCACCCCCGCCTCTCGAGTAGCAAGATCTGCCATCATATCCCCGATCTCTCCCACCACCACAGTTGTAACCTCAGCCACTGCTGTCACCTCCTTAACAATCACTGCTTAGACCACCACCTCCATATCCACCAGCACCTCCAGATCCCCCTCCACCATAGCGATAATTGCCACCTCCACCTTCGCCTCCACCGCTAGATCTAGATTGAGCCTAGTTGATAATGATGTTCTTGTCATCAAGGTTTCACCCATTTTAGCGTTTAGGGTTAGTTTAGGGTTTATAGTTTAATGTTTTTTTTATAATAAAGGACAAATTCAGATTCAACATTTCTTCTTTTCGATTTCATCAACCAAGTAGTACCCCAAGTTTTCTCAGACACAAGCGATGATATAGATAAAAAATAAGCACCCATAGAGAAAATCAAAAACCCTAGATAAGTAGAACCATATTTACTGTAAAGATAATTCTATAAACAACAGATCACATCAACCATTTTTAGTTTCTCTAATTCCTATCAGAACCACCCATGTCTCTCGAGTAGTAGGATCTGCCATCATATGTCTGATCTCTCCCTCTGCCACCACCACGGCTGTAACCTCCATTGCTCCACCTGCCTCCATAACCACCACTGCTCCACCACCACCTCCATATCCACCACACGATCCCCCACCACCACTATGATAATCACTACCTTCCTCCTCTTGTAGATCTAGACCTAAGCCTTGATGTTTGGCCAGGTTACACATTCTGGGTTTAGGTTAGTTTTAAGTGTTTGGGGTTTAGGTTTAGTGTTAGGTTTTAGTGGTTTAGGTTTAGGTTTAGGGTTTAGGTTTAGTTTAGGTTTAGGGTTTAGGGTTTAGGTTTGGAGGTTTAGGTGGGAGTTTAGGTTTGTGGTTTAGTTATTAGGTTAGTTTAGGGTTTAGGTTTATGATTTAGGTTTAGGGTTTTAAATTAAGTAAACCAGTAGGTTTAGATTTATTTAGTTTATTTTATTTTTATTTATTTGAGTTTATTTTATTTATTTTATTTAAGTTTTATTTAGTGTTTATTTATTTTAGTTTTATTTATTTTAGTTTATGTTTAGGTTTAAGTTTATTTTTAGGAGTTTTTTATTTTTTATTTTTAGGTTTATGTTATTTGTTTTTATGTTTAGGTTTAGGTTTTTATTTTTTATTTTTAGGTTTCAGTTTTAGGTTTTTATTTTAGGTTTATTTTAAGGCATTATTTTTTTATTTAAGTTTAGGTTTATTTTATTTTATTTAGTTTACGTTAGGTTTAGGTTTAGGATTTACTTATTTTAGTTTAGCTTATTTTAGTTTAGGTATAGGTTTATTTTAGTTTGTTTATTTTATTTTTATTTTAGGTTTAGGTTTTTTTTTAGTTTAGGGTTTAGGTTTTATTTTTTTATTTTTAGGTTTATTTTTTAGGTTTAGGTTTTTATTTAGTTTTTTTTTATTTTTATTTTATTTTATTTTAGGTTTATTTTATTTTAATTTTAGGTTAAGTTTTTATTTTATTTAGGTTTTTTATGTATTAGTTTACTTTAGGTATTAATTTATTTTAATTTATTTTAGCTTTTATTTTTTTATTTTATTTTCTTTTTAGGTTTAGGTTTAGTTTTAGGTTTAGGTTTAGGTTTAGTTTTAGGTTTAGGTTTATTTTTTATTTAATCTTAGTTTAGATTTATTTATTTATTTTATTTTTAAGTTTTATTTAGTTTAGGTTTAGGTTTTTAGCATTTTAGGGTTTAAGGTTTAGGGTTAGTTTAGGGTTTAAGGTTTAGGGTTTGGAGTTTAGGGTTTATGGTTTAGGGCTTAGGGTTTAATGTTTAGGGTTTATGTTTTAGGTTTAGAGTTGAAGTTTTAGTTTAGGGTTTAGGGTTCAAGGTTTCCTTTTTGTGACAGAGAACAAATTCAGATTCTATGTTTGTTCTTTTCAATTTCATGAACCAAGTAGTACCCCAAGTTTTATAAGACCTAAGCGATGACATAGATAAAAAATGAGCACCCATAGCGCAAATCAAAAACCCTAGATAAGTAGAACTGTCTCTACTATAAAGGCATAGTTTAATAAGTAGCAGATCGGATTGATCGTTCTTCAATTTCTCTAGTCCCCATCAGAACCACCCCCGCCTCTCAAGTAGAAGGATCTGCCATCACATCCTCGATCTCTCCCTCCACCACCGCCACAGCTGTAACCTTTGTCACTCCTCCTGCCTCCATAACCATTTATCCACCACCTCCATATCCACCAAGATCTCTAGATCCCCCACCACCACTGAGCAATATTTCTCACTCACATGGGATTTAGACAAACAGCTGATATGATGTTCCCCGCCATCAAGGTTTTAGGGTTTAGGCTTTAGCCACTTCATTTATTACTAGTTGTGGTTTAGGTTAGTTTAGGTTTTAGGTAAGTTTAGGTTATTTTAAACTTTAGTAAGGGTTTGTGTCATTACAGAGTTTAGGTTTAGATTTGGTTAGGGCTTGTGTTTAGGGTTCAGGCTTAGGCTTTGGCTCAGGGTTTTATTATTTTAGGGCCTATTTTATTTTATTGCTCTAGGGTTTTAGGTTTTAGCAATGCAACTGAACGAAGAAGTCAGGGTCAGATGCCTGTGGCTCAGGGTTAGGGCCCAGGGGTGAGATTTAGGATCTGTGGTTTAGGTTTTAAAAATCAAGCAAACCACCAGCCTAGGCTATTTAGTTTATTTTTAATCATTTGAGTTTATTTTATTTTTATTTTTAAGTTTATTTTATTTATTAGTTTATATAAATTTATTTAGAATCTATTTTAGTTAATTTTGTTCATTTTTTTAGCTGAGTTTTATTTTATTTTATTTATTAGCTTGGTTTTTTCAAGTTCAAGTTTAGTTTTTTTATTTTTTTTTAGGTTTTAGGTTTTATTTTAGGTATTTTTAGGTTTTATTTTAGTTTTTAGGTTTATGTTTAGTTTAATTTTATTTTAGTTTATCAGTTTAGTTTAGTTTATTTTAGGTTTAGGTTTAAGGTTTTATTTATTTTAGTTTAGTTGATCTAGTTTAGGTTTTAGTTTATTTTATTTTGTTTATTTTAATTATTTAGTTCACATTTTTAGTTTTTATGTTTTATCTTTTATTTATTTGAGGTTTATTTTAGGTTTATTTTTTGTGTAGTTTTTTTAGCTTCATTTTATTTATCTTTTTAGGTTTATTTCATTCTTATTATGTTTACTTTTATTATATTTATGTTTTTATTATTTTTTTCCTTTATCTTATCTTTATTTTTATCTCATTTTATTTTATTTCTTTATGTTAGGTTTAGGTCTTTAGCTTAGCCTCATTTATCTATCTATCTGGCTCAATCCATTTATTATATGTCTGACTCCACCTTAGCCCAGGCTCAAGCCTTTCAAGCTCAGTGGCCCAGTTGGTCTCTCAGGCCCAGGGTCTTGTGCCCAGGACTCAGGGCTCAGTCAGTGCCCAGCTCAGCAGGTGGCCCAGTGGTCTGAGTGGCCTGGCCCAGGGGCCTAGGGTCACCTGGCCTCTGGGGTCAGCTTTGGGCCTGGCCTGGGCTCTGCCTGTGGGGCTCAGGTCAGGTCAGCCTCATGACTCCAGGACTCAGGGTCTTGTGGCCAGACTCCAGGGCCCGCCTGGTCAGGCCAGGGTCAGGGCCCAGGGCCCAGGGTGTGGCCTGCCTTTGCCAGGATCAGTTTCAGGGCCCAGGGCCCAGGTCAAGGCCTGCTGGGGATCAGCCCAGGGCCCAGGGCCTAGGGATCAGCCCAGTGGCCCAGGGCCCAGGACTAGGGCCTAGGGCCTAGGCCTTTAGGGCCATTTTTCACCAAGCAAACCCCGTAGGCTAGGCCTTTAGTCCTTCTTCCTACTCATTTTATTAGCCTCATTAATCAGGTTTATTTATCTTAGTTTTGGATCTTTATCTTTAGTTTATCTTTTTAGGTCAGCCTGGTTTATGCTCATTTTTTTAGGTTAAGTTTTATTTTATCTTTAAGTTTGGTTTTTATTTTAATTTTTGTTTTAGTGCTTTGCTCAAGATTATTTTAGGTTTTATTTTAGTTTAGTTTGGTTTTATTTTAGTCATTATTTTATTTAGTTTCATAATGATAGTTTATCTTATAGGGCACAGCTTATTTTATCTTAGTTTAAGTTTAGGTATTTTGGTTTAAGCCTTTGTTTAGCATATGATCTAGGTTTTACTTATAGGTTTATTTTAGGTAGTTTTTATTTTATTTATTTATTTTATCTTTAGGTTTATTTTATTTTATTCATGTTTATTTTATTTTATTTAGGTTTTATTTTGCTATATTTATTTATCTTTTATTTAGTCTGCCTTTATTTATTTATCTTAGTTTAGTTTTATTTTATCTTTATCTTTATTCTTTTTAGGTTTAGTTTAGTAGGCTGGGCCTCTTCACTCATTTATCTTTATTTACCTGCCAAGTTTATTTATTTATATTATTCAGGTCTTATTTAGTCAGCTCAGTTTTGTGCTTGTGGGTATGAGTGGCCCAGATCTTGGGATCTTGGGCCCAGGGCTCCAGGGTCATGGCAGTGGTGTGGCCCAGGGTTTGTGGCCCAGTGGCTTAGGCTTCAGCTTTTCAGCCTAGGGTTTGCTGAGGCCTGGGGCTCTGGGGCTCAGTGGTCCGGGTCATGGCCCAGGTGGCCTAGGGTTAATGTTTTTATTTTTATGTTATGTTTTAAATTAAGCAAACCAATAGGTTTAGGTTTATTTAGTTTTATTTATTTTATTTTATTTTATTTTATTTTATTTTAATTTAGTTTAGTTTATTTATTTTAGTTTAGTTTTTATTTTAGTTTAATTTTATGTAGTTTAGGTTTAGTTTAATTTTATTTTATTTTTTAAGTTATTATTTTATTTTTAAGTTTAGGTTTAAGTTTTATTTTATATTTTAGGTTAAGATCTTAGGTTTTATTTATTTATTTATGATTTATTTTTAGCTTAGTTTAGTTTATTTTTATTAAGGTTTAAGTTTTTTAGTTTTTTTATTCTATTTAGGTTTTAATTTTTTAGTTTAGTTTATGTTTTATTTATTTATTTATTTTGCTTTTAGGTTTAAGTTTAAGCTTTAGTATTTGCTGTTTTATTGTATTTTATTTTAATTTATTTATTTAAATTTTATTTATTTATTTTATTTTGGTTTATTTAGTTTTAACTTAAAGCTCTAGCTTTTATTTAGGGTCAGGTTAATGAGGGTTTAGGGTTTGTGGTAGGGTTTGTGGTTTAGTGGTGGGTTTAGAGTTTATGTTTTGTGGTAGTGTTTAGGGTTTAAGGCTTTAGGATTTGTGGTTTAGGATTTAGTAGGGTTTAGGTTTGTGGGTTTAAGTTCTAGGTTTTGATCTGTGTTTTAGTATAGGCTTTAGGGTTTTTCATATTTTTAAAAGAGAATAATTCAAATTCAACATTTCTTCTCACCAAGTCTAAGTTAACACCAAGTTTTAAGACACGTTTCGATGACATAGATAAAAAATGAGCACCCATAGAGCAAATTAAAAACTTTCGATAACTAGAATTATATCTACTGTAAAGTCACAGCTCATAAGTGATGGATCACCAATCTTCGCTAGTTCCCATCAAAACCACCTCATCCTCTTGAGTAGTGTGATCCACCATCAAATCCCTTCTCTCCCTCTGCCACCACCACGGCTATAACCTCCATCGCTTCTCTTGCCTCCATAACCACCATTACCTCACAACCCTCCATATCCACCAGCCTCAAGATCCCCCCCACCACC
>CM038229.1:13430711-13524453 GCA_021442155.1 Cymbidium sinense | reverse complement strand
CACCAAGATGAAGAGAAACACAAAAAGGAGCAAGATGAATAACAGTAATAACACAACCCAACAAAACAGTCCCAAAGGCATAACAACAACCCACGACTATCTCCGGAGCACTAGCAATCCAAATCCAAGGGCAAAACTTCCACCCAAATAGCAAAATAGTAGAAGATAACCAGCACTAGATAGAGGAAAGCCATAGGGAGACCAAGGGAGCATCCAAAAATTACCATCAAAACCACCACGGCAAGAAAAAATAGCAAATCTAGCACCACCAACCAAGAGGCAAATATCAGGAAACAAGGAGAGCAAAATAAACTAGAGGGATTCAATACCAATACCAACCTAAATCCCAAGACAGCTAGGGGAACAAGCATCCAAGGCAAGATAACATCTAATCCCAAGACACCAAGCTAGAGAGAGCCACAACCAGCCCTTACCAAACACCAGACCAATCTAGCCAGAGGAGCAGCTGCCAACAAGCTAGTAGGCATAGATAAAAAATACCCACAACCATCTCCTCTAGTAAATATAAACCCAGATCTGGATGAAAGAAGAACCACTAAGAAGCTATCCTCATACCAATCAACAAAGAAAACTACCAATAGAAAGAAAACACCAAGCTAAACCAGGAAAACAAACAAAAAGAATTGAAAAAAATCAAAGTTAAACAAATCCTGAAGAGACCAATAGCTGCCACCCAACAACCAACCACAATAGTAGAAGTTCCAATTTAGTAAAGGGAGCATCCAGCCGAAATAAGAGGTTAACCAAATTCAAAGCCCAAAATAGAGGGAAAGAGCAACAATGTATAGCCATAAAACCCACAGGAGATCTCCAAAATAAAAAAAATAAAATTGGTAGTCACTCAGCTAGATAAAAAACTAAGGTAGAAAAGGCCAATGAGAACCACTGAACCACCAGTAGCAAATTAGCAAGGAAAGGAACAAGGCTAGAGGCAAATAAAGCCACTTCTAAACCCTACAGAGCAGACAGTCAGTACAAAAGAGAAAACAGGAAGGAAACAACTAGAAAAAAGCTACATCCAATCCACAAGGCGAAGGGAAAAACCTACCAGCAGAATCCTCCAAATGAAACCAGGAAAGGAGAACAGCAACCACCAAAAAGCCCCAAACTAAGCCAAACCAGAAGATACCAACAGTAGCCATGAAAAAATGACCACCCAAAATAGTCAGATAAATAGAAGAAGCAAATAGTAGCATCCAATAGAACCAACCATAGCAACAAAAAATCTAATTCAAATAAGCTAATAGCCAGCCAAAACTAGAGGCAAACCCAACATCAATTAGTATAAGGGGTAGGCCAAAATCAGGCACAGCCACAACCCAACAGAAGACCCCCAACACATCACTACATGTGTGACAAAAGAAGCATAGCATGAGCCATAGAAAGAAAACAACAAGTCTCAAAGGATAGGAAAACAAATTAAAAATAACACCACTATGACCAAAGGGTCGTAAGTATACAATGGGTAAAGAGGAAGGGGTTTAAGTTTAGAAATAAACTAAAACTAATAGGTAGCTACATAAAGTGAGATTGACTAGAACCCTAAAGAAAATAACAAAACCATTTCCTAGTGAGGGAAGCAAAAAAAAACAAAAAAACACAAAAAAAATAAAACAAAATAAAACAAGAACAACAAAAAAACAGACAATAAAAAACCACCATAACAATATGATCAACAAAATTGAAAGTTAAAATCGAGGTAAGCCCAGTGTTATCCGTGACCTGCATACGTGATGCTCAAGTATGCTATGGTTATCAAATAAAGTGAGCTCATTTAATCCAGCTCCCAAATTAGCTGTGAAATCAAAGATAAGCATTACCTTCATGAAGAATGTGAGAAATTTTGTAGCAAACTTAAGAAAGAAGCATTTTAGTGTGATTAAGAAGATAAAATAAGTCAGCATTCCCCATTTTATTAGTATTGAGGATATCAAGTAAAAGAAGAGCATTAACTTCAATCCAATAATTAAACAGGCCTTTGCGTAAACAAATATCAATAGCTTTATTAACAGCCATGAGCTCAACATAAATAATATAACAAGCTTTGAGGGGTTAGGTAAAAGCACAAATGGTAGTACTTTAGAATCCTTAAGAATTCCACCACAATAATATTTTTTGGGAAAACAACCATTAGTATTGATCTTAATAAAATTTTATTTAGCTTAATCAAATGTATAATCTTAATACTCTTGTAGGAAGGGTCATCATGCAAAGTGATACCCAAATTTTTAGCCATAAATTTATAACCTCTAAAATAAAGATTACTAATTAAATTTGCATTAAACAAAGAATGAATTTTTTCTTTAGTTCTAGCAAGGATCCTTTTATGGTTCATAGGGATGCCTTGATATTTAGCAACATTTCTATCCATCCAAATGAACCAAATAAGGGTAATAGCAATTCAAACTTTCATATGACATTTCATAGTTTTATGGAAACAAACTTCAAGAAGTTGATATAACAAAAAGAGAGCCATGAAAATAGTTAGTTAAATAAATCATCATACCTTATCCAAAGTTTGGAAGCAATAGCACCATTGACAAAAAACATGATTAACATTTTCAATATGAAAAGAACAATAGCACTTGAAGGTAAATAAAACCCTTCATGAGTAAGGATCTATAGGAATGAAGTTATTCAAAATCCTCCAAGCTAAAATAGAATAAGAAATGGGAATGATATTGTTCCAAAGTTTAATGAAAACATTAGAGGTGTTTTGTTTATTTTAATAAAAACCTCTTTAAGAATGAAATCTCCATTGGAAGGAAGCTTGAAAGAATTTGATTAGGTTTATTAGAAAAGATAGCATGTTGCAAAACTTGTCAAAAGAGAAAGAGTAATGTAGTTCTCAAGTTTGTTTTCATTCCAATTATTATTAAGCAAAAAATAAGTTAACTTTGATAGTAGCAGTAGAGTGTGTAGGTAAAAGGGAGTCAATAGAGCCATTGCCAATCCAATTGTCTTGCCAAAAAAAAGAAGAACCCGAATGAATACCCCAAGATATTAAGGATTCAACAACCCAGTTAATGGAGCAAAGCCTTTTCCAAATAAGACAAGGTTACCTTAGCGTAATTTTCCATCATATAATTAGCCCAAAGGCTATCATTCTTTCTAAAATTCCACCAGCATATGAGAGAAGACATTCATAGCTTCATGAATAGGTTTGCAACCAAGACCACCTTCACCCAAAGGACCACAACATTTATGCCGTGATGTCCAATGCATTCTTTAATAGAATTATTCAATCCCCAAAAGATTTATTAAGATCAACTCGATAAGAGTAGAATTAATGGGAATAATAGTTTGAATCAAATAAAGAGGCATAGAATTGAGAGTTTTTTAAGAATAGTGAGCCTACCACCAAAGGAAAGCAAATGGAATTCCCAAAAAAAAAATTATTTAAACATTTTTGAATTAACTCATCAAAAAGATTGGATTGTTTTGGACCTTTAAATTGAGGAGCACCCAAGTACTTAATAGGTAAGTTTTGATGTTTAAAATTAGTCATATGCAGGATTTGATTAATTTTATTGTTGGAGATACTTGAAGAAGTAATAAAATAGCTTTTGTTATCATTGATAGAAAGACCACTTTCTACCAAATTTATTTAAAAAATCTTGAGGTTCTTGATATGATGAATAGAAGCATTGCAAAAAAATAATAAAATTATCAAGAAAGTTTAAGTCAAATAAGAAGACCACCAAAGTTCTAAAGTACATACTAGATTATTTAAGAATAACTCATTGATACTCTAAATAAGTACTCATCACTAATAATAAATAAAGCAAGAGATGAAAGATCCTTATCTTAAGCCATGGGAAGAAGGAAAGAAGCCCAAAGCTACCCCATTAAGGAAAAAATAGAAACCGCATTATTAATACAATTATTAATAAAAAATAAATTTATTAAAACCCAAATAAATTCAATATAGAAATGGAAATCCCAATAGATATTATCAAAAGCTTTGGTAATATCTAATTTGAAAAGAATGTTTCCACCTCTAGTCTTAGCATCTAAATCATGAATTATTTCTTGGGCAAGTAAAATGTTAATAGAAATAGATCTACCTCTAGTAAAACTAGTTTTTTGAGAGAGATAACTATATGAAGTAAAGGACTAAGCCTGTTTGCAAGATTTTTGGAAACTAGCTTATTGAAGAAGGTGCAAAGACTAATAGGCCTAAAATCACTCCAATAGTCTAGATTATCTTTCTTAAGTATGAGCACAATAGAAGTGCTACAAAAATATCTAGGAAAAAGATTACCATTAAAAAAATCAACCATAGCCTTAATCAAATCATTTTTAATAATAAACTAACATTTTTGAAAAAATTGAGTAGTGGAACCCTCCCAAAGAAGAACAAAATCTATGTTCACGCTATTAAGAACTTTAAAAAATTCATCTAATAGGCAATAGTAAGCAAATCATTGACATCATTGGTAATAATAGAAGGAATTAAGTGTGATTTAGAAATAGCTTCATAAGAGCAACTCTTATTAAGCATTTTTCTAAAGTAATTAATAACTTAATCCTTAATATCATTATTCTCAATAATCCATTCTCCATTGCCATCTTTAATTTATTTGAATATTATTTAAACCTCTTTTATTAACTAAAGCATGAAAATACCTAGTATTCTTGTCAACATTTGCAATATGTTTACTAGCAGCTTTTTGATTCCAATAAGTCTCTTCCATATTTTAAAAATTGACAAGTTTTTCTTTCAGCTCAGTCAAGTCCTTAATCTTATAAGGATCAAACATAATAGAGACCCCAAGATCATAAACCATATTTTCCATATCTTTGATATTAGCAAAAAGGTTATTAAAACAATGCTTTTTCCACCAACCCAGATTTTGCTAAAGTCTTTAAGCTTAAACAAAATTCTATTCATCCCCATAATCAAATTATCAAGATGTAAAGGAGCTTTCCAATTGTTAGCCACAACATTAAAAAATCAATATGCAATTCCACATGTTAAATCTAAAAGAGAGAAATTTTTAATCTATTAGAATTATCTTTAATAGAAACTAAAAGAGAGCATGATCGAGAAGGTTCTTAAATGATGACATAAGTTATATGCCATTGAGTAATCCAATGAGTATTAAAAGAATATGATCAAACCTTTGTCAAAGTCTAGAGTTTTCCAAGTATAATTAGAACCTTTAAAACCAATATCAATCAAATTATAATCAAGGATCATATGAGAAAATTCTTCCATGGAAAGAATATTGGGAAAGCAACCACCACTTTGGTCAGAAGTGAATAAAATAGTGTGGAAATCACCACCTACAAACCAAGGTTTATTGATAGAGGTAGCAAAAATTCTCAAATTATCCCAAAGAAGATTTCTACCATATCTAAGCCCACACAATTATCACCATAAGAGATTTGAGCATTAACAACTTGTTGAAAATCATTAAGAATAGAAACCTCTACAAAGTTATTCCAAAAATAACAAATCTTATTAATGAAGAGGACAATTTATTGAAACCCATCATTCTAGCCACATGGTTAATTTTGTTAGCATGGATAAGAGGCTCTAGAAAAAATAAGTAAAGTAATTATGTATAATGACAAAATTTCTAATTTGTTATGAATAGAGGGTACCAACTCTAACATTCCAAACAATAAAATTAAACATAAAAAATAAAAGGTGTTAAGAGAAATTAAGAGAGAGAGGGAGGCTAGATCTAGTGTTTCTTGGCAATTTGGGAGGGAATTTTTTAACATTTTTTCTCTTTTTAGCATGATAAGTTTCGAAACCATTTTCTTTTCCCATATAATGATCATTCGAGAAAGATTTAGCAACATTTGTCATAGATTTAGGAGAAATCTCCTGATTAGAAATGAATTCTCCTTCTTCCAAGATATTAGAATTTATTAAAGCCAAATCAGCAAGAGAGGGAGTAGAAACATATTTATTAAGAGGTAAGTGTGAAAACCAAGCCCTTCCTCTTTATGACCCATATTATTAGACAAAGCCAAATCTTTATGAGAATTTAAATCATCCTAAATCTGGGAAATATAATCAATTTTATCAACCTGATTATCATGAGATACTAAAGCCATATTCTCCATTGAAATTGAGTGATGCATAACATTAATATGCTCATTTCTATTCTCAATCAAAGCTTCATTTTCATCAATCAAATCCTTGAAGGATCCAGGGATTGAATCGGAGGAAATAGAATTATCATCCAAAAGTCTAGAAAACTATTATTTAAACCTAAAAAAATAAATAAATAAACATAAACATAAATAAAATTAAAAAAAAAACATAAACCTAAAAATAAAAAAATAAAAAAAATAAAACTAAATTAAAATAAAATAAATAAAACATACACTAAACTAAAAAAGTAAAATAAACCTAAAATAAAAAACCTAAATGAAATAAAACTAAATGTAAAATAAAATAAAATAAAACTAAATGTGATATAAAAAATAAAATAATCTTAAAATAAAATAAAAAACCAAATAAAATCCTAACCTAAAAATAACCCTAAAATAAATAAAAAAAATAAAACCTAAACCCAAAACTAAAAAAAATCTAAACCTAAAATAAACAAAATAAAATAATCTAAACCAATAAATAAAACCTAAACCTAAACCTAAAATAAAATAAACCTAAACCCTAAACTAAATAAAAGAAAATAAACTAAAAATAAACCTAAATCTAAACTAAAAAATAATACCTAAATTAAACCTTAATTAAAACCTAAAACCTAAACATAAAAAAAATAAAATAAAACCTTAACCTAAAATAGAAAAAATAAAACCTAAATTTAAAAGAAAAATAAAAATAAAACTAACCTAGAAAAATAAACCTAAACCAAACCTAAACTTAAAAAATAAACTAAAATAAATAAACCTAAAATAAATAAATGAAACTAAATAAAAGTAAAAATAAACCTAAATAAAAATTAAAATTAAAATTAAAATAAACTAAAATAAATAAAAAATAAACTAAATAAAGCAAAACATACATTTACTTATTTTAAAAAATATAATAAAACAAAACCCTAAACCCTAAATGCTAAAATAAAACCCAAACCCAAAACCCTAAACCATAAACCCTAAACCCTAAAATCAACAACCCTAAACCCTAAACTCTAAACCTCAACCCTAAACCCTAAAATCTAAAATTTAAACCAAAACTAAATAAAACCTAAAATAAAATAAATAAAAAAACCAAACCTAAAAAAATAAAATAAAAGCCTACACCTAAACCTAAAGTAAAATAAACCTATTCCTAAAACAAAATAAAATAAACTCAACTAAAAATAAACCTAAACCTAAACTAAACCTAAAAATAAAGTAAAATAAAAAAATCTAAACTAAAATAAGAACCTAAAATAATAAAACTAAACTAAATAAAAAATAAAAAATAAAAATAAAAATAAAAATTAAAACTAATAAACTAAAAGGCCTAAACTATTACTTAATTTTAAAAAATAACCTAAACCCTAAATCCTAAACCATAAACCCTAAAACTAACCATAAACCCTATACCCTAATCCTACAACACTAAACCTACAACCTTAAACCCAATACCTTAAACCCTAAACCCCAAAACCCTAAACCCTAAAGCTACCCTAAACTCTATACTCTATAAGCATAAACCCTAAAACCCTAAACCCTAAACTAAACCCAACCCTAAACCCAAAACCCAAACCCTAACTCTAAAACCTAAACCCTAATAGTGAAACCCTAAACATAATCCTAAAGTAACTAAATATATGATAAAATAAACCTAAACCTTAAAACTAAAACCCAAACCTAAACCTAAACCAAGAATGTAACCTTGATGGCATGAACTCAACATCAACCGTGCCCAGCCTAAGTAAATAAGTGAGGCTACTCACACAAGGGTGGTGGGGACCGAGGTGTTGGTGGATATGGAGGTGGTGGTCAAAAAAAGGTGGATGCAAGGAGCATGGAGGTTACAGTGGTGGTGGTGGAGGGAGAGATCAGGGACATGAGGGGATCCCACTACTGGTGGTGGTATGGGGATGGGAGAAACTGAAGAATGGCCAATCCGATCTATTGCTTATAGAATTGTTTCTTTATACTAAGGATGATTCTTGTTATTTAGAGATTTTGATTTTCCTATGTTTCATTTTACCTATTTCATCACAGCTTTAAAACTTGGTGTCAAAAAGAAAAATGTTGAATTTGAATTTATTCTCTAAAAATAAGACCAAAAACTCAACCCTAAAGTAAACTTGAACCTACACAAATAAAACTCTAAACCTAAACCTTAAAATATAAAATAAAAAACCCTAAACTTAAACCCTAAAACCTAAATCCTAAAACCTAAACCTAAACCTACAACCCTAAACACTAAACCCTAAACCTAAAACCCAAAACCTAAACCCTAAACCTAAACACTATACCCTAAACCTAAACCATAAAATCTAAACCCTAAACTAAACCCTAAACCTAAATTCTAAACCTAAACCCTAAACTAAAACCCTAAACCTAAACCCTAAACATTAAAACCCTAAACCTAAACTCTAAATCCTAATGATAAACTATAACCTAAAACCTAAACCCTAACCTAAACCCTAAACCCTAAACCCTAAACCCTAAAACCTAAAAAAACCTAAACCTAAAAAATAAAATAAAATATAATTAAACTTAAAAAATAAACCTAAAAAATAAACTCAAATAAAAACCTACACTACAATAAATAAACTTAAAATAAACTAAATAAAAAAAATAAATCTAAATAAAAATAAAAATAAAAATATTAAATGCTAAAAGAAAACCTAAACCTACCTATTTATTTAATTTAAAACCCTAAACCCTAAACCAAAACTAACCATAAACCTCAACCATAAACCTATAACCCTAAACCTAAACCCTAAACACTAATCCCTAAACCCTAAAATCACCCTAAACCCTAAACCCTAAACCTAACCCTAAACCCTAACCTAACCATATAAATCTAAACCATAAACCTAAAACCTAAAACCCTAAACCCTAAACTAACCCTAAACCCTAAAGACTAAACTGTAAAGCCTAAACCCTAAATCCTAAACTAACCCTAAACCTTAACCCTAAACCCTAAAGCCTAAAAACCTTAAACTAAAAAAAAAGATAAACTTACAAAAAAAATAAACATAATAAAATAAAACTAAACCTAAACTAAAATAAATTAAACTAAAATAAATAAAACCTAAACGTAATCCTAAAATAAACTAAACCTAAACTTGCAAATAATAAACTAAATAAAAAACCTAAAACATAAACAAAAAATAAAATAAAATTAAACCTAAACCTAAACCTAAAATATAAAATAAAACCTAAACCAAAAAATCAAATAAAATAAACTCAACTTAAAAAATAAAATTAAACTAAAATCTAAACTTAGAAATAAACTAAAATAAAACCTCAACTAAAATAAATAAACCTAAAATAAAAAAACTAAACTAAAAAAATAAAACATAAACCTAAATAAAAAAAACTAAAGTAACTAAAACATAAACTAAATAAATAAACTATTTAATTTTAAAAAATACCTAAACCCTAAACCCTAAACTCTAAATCTATAACCCTAAACCCTAACCCTAAATGCTAAACCCTAAATGCATAAACCCTAAAACCCTAAACCTTAAACCCTAAACCCTAAACCCTAAACCCTAACCCTAACCCTAAACCCTAAACCCTAAACCCGAAACTTTAAACTTGAACATAAAGTAACTAAATAAATTAAAAAATAAACCTAAACTCTAAAACCTAATAAACCTAAACCTAAACCCTAAGAATGTGCAAAATCATGATGGCAGGAACATCATCATCAACTATGCTCATTCTAGTGGTGTAAAGGAAAAGGCGGCGTTTATCACAATGGTGGTGGGGATCCGTGGTGCTAGTTGATATGGAGGAGGTGGTCGGAGCAGTGGTGGTTATGGTGGTGGGAGGAGCAATAAAGGTTACAACCATGGTGGTGGTGGAGGGAGAGATCTAGGATATGATTGTGGAACTCGCTACTCGAGAGGCCTGGACAGTTCTGATGGGAACTAGAGAAATTAAAGAATGGTTGATTTGATCTACTATTTATGGAACTATGTCTTTAAAGTAAAGATGATTCTAGTTATATAGGGCTTTTGATTTGATCTATGCGTGCTAATTTTTTATCTATGTCATCATTTTTGTCATAAAAAACTTGGTGTATTACTTGGTTGACGAAATCAAAAAGAAGAAATGTTGAATATGAATTTATTCTATTTAAAAAAAAATCAAAAACCTTAAAAGCTAAACTAAAACCTAAACCCTAAACCCTAAATAGTAAACCCTAAATCCTAAAAGCTCAAACCTAAACCCTGTTAAACCTATACTAACCTTAAACCCTAAACCCTAAACTGAAACCCTAAACCTAATCCTAAATCTTAACCTAACCCTAAACCTAAACCTTAAACATTAAACCTAAAACCCTAAACCCTAAACCCTAAACCAAACTAACCCTAAATTGTAAAACCCTAAACCCTAAACCTAAACATCAAACCCTAAACCTAAACTAACCCTAAACCCTGTTAACCCTAAACTTAAAGCCTAAACTAAAACCCTAAAGTAAAACACTAAACCCTAAACCCAAACCCTAAAACCTAAATCATAAAACCCTAAACCCTAAAACCCAAAATCCTGAACACTAAACCCTAAACCCTAAAAGCCCGAAAACCTAAACCAAAACTAATTAAAACATAAAAATAAAATAAATAAAAAAACCTAAACCTAAATTAAATAAAAAAATAAAATAAAATAAAAACCCTAAACTAAAACCTAAACCTAAATCTAAAAATAAAATAAAATAAACAAATAAAAATAAATTAAAAAAAAACCTAAACTAAACTAAAAAAATAAAATAAACCTAAAAATAAAAAGCCAAAATAAAATAAAAACTAAACATAAAATTAAAATAAAATAAAACTAAATAAAACTAAACCCAAAAAAAATAAAACCTAAAATAAATAAAATAAACCTAAACCCAAAATGAAAATAAAATCTAAACCTAAATTAAAATAAAATAAAATAAACCATAACCTAAATAAAAAAATAAACTAAAGTAAAATAAATAAAACCTAAACCTAAACTTAAAATAAACTAAACTTAAACCCTAAACGATAAAATAAAATAAACTAAAAATAAACCTAAACTTAAAATAAAAAAAATAAAAAAAAAACCTAAACTAAACCTAAAATATTAAACATAAACCTAACAAAATAAAATAAAACCTAAACCCAAAATTAAAATAAAAAAATAAAAAACCTAACCTAAATAATAAAATTAAAATAAAACTAAACTAAAAGATAAATAGAAACCTAAACCTAAACCCAAAAAAACTAAATTAAAAAACTTAAACTAAAATAAATAAACCTAAAAGAAATAAACTAAACTAAAAAATAAAAAAATAAACTCAAATAAAATAAAAATAAAATAAACTAAAATAAACAAAATAAACTAAATAATCCTAGACCTATCACTTAAAAAACCCTAAACCCTAAATCCTAATCCTAAACACTAAAAAATAAAACTAACCATAAAACCTAAACCTACAACCTTAAACCTAAAATCCTAATTAAACCTAAAATCCTAAAAACTAAAAAAAACCTAATAAACCCTAAACCTAAAACCTAAAACTAATAAAACTAAACTAAACCTAATTTAAACCTAAAAACCTAAACCTAAAACCTAAAAAACCTAACCTAAACTAACTATAAACCTAAACCCTAAACTCAATATAAACTAAACCCTAAACCTAAACCTTAAACTAAATAAACCCTAAACTTAAACCTAAACCTAGAAACCTAAACCCTAAAGTTAAAACTAAACCTAAAACTAACCAGAACTTAAACCTAAACTAAAACCCTAAATCCTAAAGTAAACACTAAACTAACTAACTATAAACCTAAGACCTAAACCCTTAACTCTACCTAAATTCTAAACTAAAAGCTCTAAACCCTAAACCCTAAACCTAAACCCTAAAACCATAAACCCTAAACTCTAAAACCATAAAACCTCAAACACTAATCAAATAAACACTAAAGTCTAAACCCTATATGCTAAACCCTAAACCCTAACCTTAAACCTTAAACCCTAAAATTGTAAACATTAAAACCCTAAACTCTAAACTGTAACCCTAAATCCTAAACCCTAAACCTTAAAAGCAGAAACCCTAAAACCCTAAACCCTAAACCCTAAACACTAAACCCTAAACCCTAACCCTAAAGCTAAACCTAAAGTAACTAAATTAATTAAAAAATAAACCTAAACCCTAAAACATAATAAACCTAAACCCTAAGAATGGGCAGAACCTTGTCGGTGAACATCATCCAACTACGCCTAGATAAAAAAGGCAAATTATCTGGTGGTGGGGGATCTAGAGGTGCTGGTGGATATGATGGTTGTGGTCAGAGCAGTGATGGTTATGAGGGCTTGAGGTGCAATGTAGGTTACAGTTGTGGTGGTCGTGGGGGGAGAGATCGGGGATATGATGGCGGATCCCGCTACTCGAGAGGTCAGGGTAGTTTTGATGGGAATTAGAGAAAGTGAAGAATGGTCGACCGACTGCTGTCATGGAGTGGTGTCTTTACAAGAGAGACGACTCTAGTTATCTAAGGTTTTTGATTTTCTCTATGCGTGCTCATTATTTATCTATCTTGTCGCTTGTGTCTTAGAAAACTTGGTGTGTTACTTTTTTGATGAAATCAAAAGGAAGAAATGTTGAATTTGAATTTATTCTCTGTTAACAAGAAATAAAAACCCTTAACCTTAAACTAAAACCTAAACCCTAGACCTTAAAGCTAAACTCTAACCTTTAAACTTTACAAACACTAAGCCTTAAACCTTAAACCCTAAACCCTAAACCCTAAAACACTAAACCTTAAAACCTAAATCTTAAACCGTTAACCCTAAACCCTAAACCCTAAATCTTAAACCCTAAACCCTAAACCATAAAAGGCTTAAAACATAAACTTGAACTAAATAAAACTTAAAATAAAATAAATAAAAAAACCTAAAGCAAAATACAATAAAAAAAAAGTAAAATAAAAAAAAACATAAACACAAACCTAAACCTAAACCTAAGAGGAAAATAAAATAAAAAATTAAAACTAAACTAAAATATAATAAATAAAAACCTAAACTTAAATAAAAATAAAAAAAGTTAAATAAAATAAAACCTAAACATAAAATACAAAAAATAAAGCAAAAATAAAATAAAATTAAAACTAAATAAATACCTAAACCAAAAAATAAACATAAAAATAAAACTTAAAACAAATAAAATTAAAACCTGAACCCTAAACTAAAAAAAAAACTTAAACGTAAATAAAAATAAAATAAACCTAAACCTAAACTAAAATAAATTAAACTAAAATAAATAAAACCTAAACTTAAACTTATAATAAACTAAACCTAAAACTTAACCTAAGACCTAAATATAATAAAATAAACTAAAAATAAACCTAAATCTAAACTAAAAAATAAAATGTAAATATAAACTTCAAATAAAAACCTAAAACCTAAACTTAAAAAAATATAAAATAAAAACCTAAAGTTAAACCTAAAAATAAGAAATAAAACCTAAACATAAAATAAAACTAAAGTAAAAAAAAACCTAAACATAAACCTAAGAAATAAACTAAAATAAAAACCTAAACTAAAATAAACCTAAAATAAATAAACTAAACTAAATAAAATAAAATAAAATAAAATAAACTAAAATAAATAAAAAATAAACTAAATAAACATAAACTTTTGACTTTGCTTAATTTAAAATAAAAAATTAAAAAATTAAAAAATAGAAAAACCAAACCCTAACCCTAAAACTAACCCTAAACCCTAAACCCTAAACCCTAAACCCTAACCCTAAACCCTAAACCCTAAATCCTAAACCCTAAAACCTAATAAAACCCTAAACCCTAAACTCTAAACCCTAAACCCTACAACACTAAAACCTAAACCATAAACCCTAAACCCTAAACCTCAAACCCTAAACCCTAAACCCTAAAAACCTAAAGACCTATACCTAAACTAAATAAAACATAAAAATAAATTAAATAAGAAAACCTAAACATAAATAAAATAAATAAATAAAATAAATTAAAAACACAAAATAAAACCTAAACCAAAACATAAACCTAAATGTAAAAATAAAATAGGATAAAAAATAAAAACTAGGTTAAAATATAATAAATAAAACGCTAAACTATACTAAAAAATAAAATAACCTAAAAATAAAAAGCTAAGTAAAATAAAAAATAAAACATAAAATAAATATAAAATAAACCTAAGATAAAATAGAAAAAAATAAAAAAACCTTAAACTAAAAATAAACCTAAAATAAACCAAAAAAAGTAAATTAGAAATAAAACCTAAACCCTAAACAAAAAAACAAAACCTAAACCTAAAACAAATAAAATAAAATAAACCTTAACCTAAACTAAAATGAACTAAACTAAAATAAATAAAACTTAAACCTAAGTCTAAAATAAACTAAACCTAAACCCTAATCTAAATAAAATAAAATAAACTAAAAAATAAAACTTAAAAATAATCCTAAACTAAAAACATAAAACCTAAACCTAAAAAAATAAAATAAAAAAACTAAACCAAAAGCTAAAAATAAAAAATAAATCCTAAACCTGAAAAATAAAATCAAAATAAAATAAACTAAAAAATAAGCATAAACCTAAACCTAATCCTAAAAAATAAACTAAAATGAAAAACCTAAACTAAAATAAATAAACTAAACTATAATAGATAAAAAATAAACCTAAATAAAAATAAAAAATAAAATAAACTAAAATAAAAATAAACTTAATAAACTAAATAAACCTAAACATACCAGTTTACTTAATTAAAACCTAAACCCTAAACCCTAAACTCTAAACCCTAAATCCTAAACCCTAAAACTAAAACTATAGCCCTAAACCTACAACATTAAACCCTAAACCCTAAGAAACCCAAAACCCTAAGCCGTCAACTAACCCTAAGCCCTAAACCCTAAATGCTAAACTCAAACCCTTAACCCTAACCATAAACCCTAAACCCTAAACTAACCCTAATCCTAAGCTAACCCTAAACCCTAAACCCTAAACCCTAAACCCTAAACCCTCAAAACCCTAAACCCTAAAGCCTATACAATAAACCATAAATCCTAAACCATAAACCCTAACCCCAAACCCTAAACCCTAAAACCCTAAACCCTAAACCATAAAACCCTAAACCCTAAACACTAAAAACCTGAAAAGCTAAATGTAAACTTAATAAAACCTAATAATAATATAAAGGAAAAACCTAAACATAAATAAATTAAAAGAAATAAAATAAAAAACCTAAAGTACAACCTAAACCCAAACCTAAAAATAAAATAAAAAAATAAAAAAAACTAAAATAAAATAAATAGAAACCTAAACTAAACTAAAAATAAATAAAAACCTAAGAATTATAAACCAAAATAAAATAAAACTAAACATAAAATAAAAAAAACAAAAAATAAAATAAAACAAAAATATAAACCAAAATAAAATAAAACTAAACATAAAATAAAAATAAAATAAAATAAAACAAAAACTAAATAAAAACCTAAACATAAAAGATAAACCTAAAATAAAACATAAAAAATAAATAAAAAATAAAACCTAAACCATAAACATAAAAAAACCTAAACTTAATATAAAAAATAAATAAAATAAAACTAAAACTAAAACTAGAATAAACTAAACTAAATTTAAGAAAACCTAAACCTAAACCTAAAATAAACTAAACCTAAACTAAAACCTAAACTAAATAAAAGAAAATAAACTAAAGAAAAACATAAACCTAAAATAAAAAATAAAACTGAAAAATAAACCTAAAATAAAAGCCTATAAAATAAAACTAAAAAAATAAAATAAAAACATAAACCTAAAAATAAAAAATTAAACCTAAACCTAAAAATAAAATAAATATAAAATGCAAATAGAAAATAAACCTAACCCTAAAAAATAAACTAAAATAAAAAAACCTAAAATAAAATAAATAAACCAAAACCAAGTAAACTAAACTAAATAAAAATAAAAAATAAACCTAAATGAAAATAAAAAAAATCAAATAAACTCAAATAAAAAAAAAATAATTAAATAAACTAAATAAACCTAGACCTATCTATTTACTTAATTTTTTTTAAAAACCCTTAACCCTAAAACCCTAAGCTCTAAAGCCTAAAAGTAACCCGAAACCTAAACTCTAAAACCCTAAACCCTAAACCTAAAACCCTAAACCCTAAACCATAAACCCTAAACCCTAAACCCTAACCTAAACCTAAACTTAAACCTAAACTAAATAAAATAAAATAAACTAAAATAAACTTAATCCTAAACAAAAAAATTAAACCTAAAAATAAACCTAAAATAAAAACTTAAAATGTAAACCTAAAATAATAAAAAATAAAACCTAAACAAAAAAAAATAAAAAAAATAAAACTAAACTAAAAATAAGCATAAACCTAAACCTAAACCTAAACAATAAACTAAAATTAAAAACCCAAACTAAAATAAATAAACCTAAAATAAATAAACTAAACTAAATAAAAATAAAAAATAAAATAAATAAAAATTAAACTAAATAAACTTAAACCTCGTGGTTTACTTAATATTAAAAAAAACTCAACCCTAAACCCTTAACCTATAACCCTAAACCCTAAACATCAACCCTAAAACCTAAACCCTAAACCCTAACCATAAACTAAACCCTAAACCCTAAAACCCTAAACCTCAAGAAACCTAAACCCTAAACCCTAAAGCCTAAGGCCTAAATACTAAACCCTAAGCACTAAACCCTAAACCCTAATCCTAAACCCTAAACCCTACAAGCCTAAACCCTAAAACTTAAAATCCTTAACCCTCAATCTTAAACCCTAAACCCTAAACCCTAAAAACCTAAAAATCTAAACCAAAACTAAATAAAACCTAATGATAAATTAAATAAAAAACCTAAACCTAAATAAAATAAAAAAAATAATATAAAATAAAAACCTAAAATGAAACCTAAACCTAAACATACAAATAAAATAAAATAAATAATTAAATAAATAAAAACTTAAACTAAATTAAAAAATAGAATAAACCTAAGAATAAAAAATCAAAATAAAATAAAAACTAATCATAAAATAAAAATAAGTAAACCTAACTTAAAAAAAATAAAAACTTAAAAAATCTAAATCTAAAAAATAAATTTAAAAATAAAGAAAAATTAAACCCTAAACCCTAAACTATAAAAAACCTAAACCTAAAATAAAAATAAAATAAACAAAATAAAATAAACCTAAACCTAAACTAAAATAAACTAAACTAAGATAAATAAAACCTAAACCTAATCCTAAATTAAATATAATAAAATAAACTAAAAATAAACCTAAACCAAAACTAAAAAATGAAACCTAAAAATAAACTAAAAATAAAAACCTAAAATCTAAACCTAAAAAAAATAAAATAAAAATAAAACTCAACTAAAAAATAAACCTAAACCTAAAAAATAAACTAAAATAAAAAACCCAAACTAAAATAAATAAACCTAAAATAAATAAACTAAAATAAATAAAAATAAAAAATAAACCTAAGTATAAAGAAAAGAAAATAAGCTCAAATAAATAAAAAGATAAACTAAATAAACCTAAACCTACCGAGTTTACTTAATTTTTTTAAAAAAAGCCCTAAACCCTAAACCCTAATCCCTAAAACCCTAAACCCTAAACCCTAATCCCCAAACCCTAAATGCTAAACCCTAAAACCCTAAACCCTAAACCCTAAAAAAACCCTAAACCGTAAACCCTAAACCCTAAAACCTACAACCCTAAACCGTAAACCCTAAACTAACCCTAATCCCTAAACCCTAAACTAGCCCTATACCCTTAACCTAAACTAACCCTAAACTAACCCTAAACATGAAGAATGGGTAGAACCTTAACGGTAGGAACATCACCATCAACTAGGCTCAATTTGTCTGGCAAAGGTGGAGGCACTATCAGTGGTGGTGGGGATCTAGGTGTGGATATGGAGGTGGTGGTCAGAGCAGTGGTGGTTTTGGAGGTGAGAGGAGCGATGATGAATAAGTTCATCGAAGATTTGAGTCATAGCCCACTGTTATGTAGCACCAGCATTTTTAAGGCTGAAAGGCATGACATTATAGCAATATATTTCGATCGTGGGTTCTAAAAGCAATGTTTCTTTCATCTTTAGGGTCCATCTTTATTTGGTTATATCCATATGAGCCATCCATGAAAGAGAAGACTGCATGAGATGAGGCAATGTCTACCATCAACTTGTGGATTGGTAGTGCAAATTCATCTTTTGGACCTGCCTTATTTAAGTCCCTAAAATCAATGCATATGTGAATCTTGTCATTATTTTTCTTAACTGGGATGACACTGGCTAACTAGGTAGGGTATTTTTCTTCTCAAATGAAGCCATCATCAATCGCTTGACCTCATAAATGACCTATTGTTCTATGTCTAATCGCATGCCTAGAAGCTTGCTTGATAGAGCAAGAAGTAGGCTCTATTACTAGTTTATGGACCACGTTAGAGCCAATCCAGCATATCTTAATAGCACCATCCAAAGCCCCTTAAACTCACCAATAGTCTACATTTTAATTTCATTCAACAAAAAAATTGATGTATGTGCATGGATCTTCTTCGCCTAGGTTGATTTCCTTGAGCTCATCGATGGTTGACTATATCTCTTCATAAAACTCGGTGCATCTTGACTTCAAAATCATCTGATCATCCAAGTTTCTAAGCATAACTCCTCATATGGGTTAATGTGATTTTGAAAGAAGATATTAGATTCCAAATGATTGGTGATGACTAAGCAGTAATCATCATCATCGAATGGAACCATTGTACCGAATCCTAGTTTTGGTCTTGATTGAGAGCTGTTGCATTTGTTCTTCCATATTCTTTTGAAGTAGTCTAACCTATACTTTGACCAAGTATGTGGGGTTAACCCTTTCTTTGCTAAATTATTAACATAAGGCAAGTACAAATCAAAAGGTAATTCTATTAAATCTTTAAATGAATCATCCTCAAGTTCTACATCAACTTCATATCTTGAGGATGATGCTCCCAAAAAGAACATCTCAGTCTTCACACCTATGGATGAATTAGGGCTTCCTTAACTACCAAACCCTCGCCTTTTGAGAGGAAAGTGGGTTAGAGCTAAGGTTCCCAACTAATGCCTAACTTTTCACCAGACTTGGATACACTTATGCTTTGCTTTGGAGCCCACCTTCTTCGCTATGGCTCAAGTGTCACCTCCAAGGGAATCTACCACTGAAGAGTCGGGTGTGCTAACCATATAAGACTCATCCTATGAACTAGATTCTAAGTAAATAAGGATAATAGGTGTACTCCTTATAGCTAGACATATCTTCTATTGGGTGGACAATAATGAGGTTTTCCACCCTAGGACTGCCTCTAAACTGGCCTCTTCCTCTGCCCAGTGGAGGTCGGGTCGCCCTACCCATATGTTCGAATGGAGTAACAAACTATGAGTGGAATTTAATTTAAGGCTCCACTCTCTCCTCTAAGTCTATTTCTCCCTTTTATTTTCTTTATCATTTTCTCTTTTCTTTTCATCTTCTTTTTCTCTTTCTTTTACTTTTTCTTTTTTTTTTTCTTTTTTTTTTGAACTTTGGTCAAGTTTGTGAGAATAGACTTATTGATTTTGGAGGGAGGTAGTAATCCACATCCTCATATATGTTGACCTTGTGAATTATAAATGGCTTGTGATCTCCTTTGACACATTAGACAATCCCACCTCTCATAAACTTCATACAGATGTAGAGCAAATGGAACTATGTCTATCATGTATCCATGGTCCCCAAGCAAAGCATTGAAAGATGTATTCGAAGTCTATAATGTGAACTTGGCTTCTCCTTCCAATCATCTATCTCCAAGGGCAACACTATGGAGCCTAAGGCCTATTGACCTCACCTTTGGAGTGCGGATTCAACTTCCCATCATAGACTTAAGAGTCTTCTAAACACTAAGACTTTTCTAATCATAAGACACTTCTAACAATTAGGTAAACACTTAACCTAAGCCTAAAGACTTAGATGGGTTAAACATAGGATTAGGTTATGCCTTAGGGATTATGATAATCCACCTACCTTACAACCCAAATCCAATCCATGTTCACCTTCTCAAACAACCTCAAGTTCAATTCAAACATCAAATCCAAATCTAAATCTAAACCCAAATTCCAAAACCAAATGATTGAAGCCCTTGATCAAATCCAAACTTGAAACCCTTCCTAAGCCATATGACATATCTCATGGACTTAGCCAATCTTAATCCAAATAAATCCATAATCAATTGATTTTCTCATATTAAATTTATATCTTCAGTCATCTTTCTAAATATAAATCAAATATACATTGAAATGATTAAAACTAAATCAAACTAAATCAAAACCCTTCTTAAGCCATATGACCTATCCCATGGACTTAGCCAAATATTAATCCAAATCAAGTCAAACTCAATTGATTTTCTCATAAATCAATCATATTTTCAATCATCTCACAAATTTAAATGAAATATATTTAAATCATCAAAACTAAATCAAACCAAATCAAAATCCAAACCTAAGCCACATGACCCAACTCCATGGACTTAGCCAAATTCTTAATTCCAAAACCCAAATTCAATTGATTTTCCCATGAATCAATCATACCTTCAATCATATTCACAAATATAAATGAAATCTACAATCATCAAGTCAAACCAAAAATAATCCAAGTCAAACCCAACTTAACCTTATTTACTTGAAATATTCAAATGAGCCAAAACCCATTTGAACCCAACCCAATTGCAATTGAATTTATATATCAATCCCAAATCCATATATAAACTCAACTAAATCAAACCTAACCCAAAATCAAGCCAACTAAACCCAATTGGTCCACTTGACCTAAAGTGGCCAATTTGATCTATTTGAGCCAAGTTCTAATCCTACCCAAATTTGATTGAACCAGCCCATCAAAACCTCCCATCATGATTGTTGATTACCCTAGGTTGATTAATCATAAATTTGGTCAAACCAAGTCAACTTGGTCATTTGATGTCAACCCCTTAACCCATATGAACCCAAACTAGCCAAATTGCAACCTAAGCAAAATCCCAAGAAACCAATGATTCATACCAAATTTAAATCAATATTTGAATATAACTTGACTTTCAATTGAGTCAAACCAAACCCAATTGGCTCTCTTGACCCAAGTTGACCCAAATTCACCTAAAATACCAAATTAGGTCAAATCAAAATATAAACCAAATTGATTACAACCAATGGCTCAAGTTCAATACAAATTGATTGTTGAACTTGACCAAAGCCATGATTGGACCTAATTGAACCCAATTGACTACTTAGCCCAAATTGACCCAAAGGTTCAAGTTGGCCCAAATCAAAACTAAATCCAAATTAATTGAAACCAAAGCCTACAATCATCTTTAATTGTCAACTAAACCCAAACAAACACCAACCCAAGTTAATAATTTGGTCAAATTAAACTTAACCCATTTGACCCAAATGAATTCAAATGAGCCAAAATCAAATCTAAGCCAAACTAAACCAAACCAATTGAACCAAAACATCCCAAATGATCATATGGACTTGACCAAATTCTTGGTTTGACCCAATTTGACCAATTGGTCAACTTGACCCAACCTAACCCAATTTGATCTAAATGAGTCAAATTGAGCCAAACCTAACCAAATCAACTCCAATTGACTTGAAATTTGGGCTAACCCACTTTTGGCTCATTTCAAATCCAAATCATATCCAATTCCAAATGATCATTCTACCATTGGGTGAAAGGCATCACATGAGACAAATCACCCATGTAAGTGGTCATTTCTATTCTTGCCACTTGGTACTCTCCAATAGTCCACCTAGGCACCTAGGACACTACCCAACCTAACCCAAGGGGTGGTTGGGTCTACCATGACCCATGAGAGGTGAAATTACCTCACCCTCTCCATTGGAGCATTTGAAACCCGAAGGTCACCCATGATTCCTCATTAGCAGCCACCTCCACACCTTCAACCAACCAAGCTGAGCCAACTCACCTCCTACCTACCACAAGTCTCGAGATGGCTGATGGCCACTAAGCCAAACGATCCCACACCCGATCAAGATGAAAGGGGTATACACCCCTCATTTCCACTCAAACACACAAAAAATCATTCCTCGAGCTACCCAAGATGAGCTTAGATCCATTCCCTAAGCTCTTAAGTTTGTTCCTCGATCAAAATGCCATTCCCATCCATCTCAAATAGACACTCTAATTTCTGACCTAACTCTCCATTTCTCCATCAAACTCAATTTAACTTTGCACGCACCTTCCCTAGGCCTCATCGAGCAAGAATAATCTATCTCCCAAGCTTCTCAAGCATCAGTGGTGGGACTTCGATTAAAGCTGAGCTATAAATCATCGGTTCATGGATTTCTAAGCGAAGGTCAAGGAATTGATCTAATTTCTACTCAAGAGCTTCATCTCCACTAGATGAAGCTTCCTCAATCATTTAAGCCACCGATCTTGAGGTTCAACGAGGTATGCTTCCAAAATTAATCTTTAGGGAAAAATGGGTTGGAGCTTTTTGAATAAAACTTGCATCTCATGTGATCTTGACTATTGGATCACCTCCGATCGATGTCGTGAAGGTGTTGGATCCTTTTGGAGTTGATCCGAGCTCAGGTAAGCTCAGATCAAGTGAGCAATGATGGATGGACTCCATTCTCCCTCACTCGCATGACATTAGATCACGCACCGTCCGTTTCGCATGATTGGAATGGATGGTCATGAGTAAATCCTCCGCCGCCACGTAGGGATTAATCATAGCCATCTAATCTTAGATTGGATAGTGGATGAGAAACCAATCCACCGCATGTAGTAATCGAGATAAGTTTTAAATACCTCGGGCCACATAAAAGCATGCAATGTCGCACACATGGCGCCAAGAGGATTAGACTTTAATTAGGCTTAATTAATCATTTTTTAATGGTTGAAACTTCTAAAAATCATAAAAAATCATAAAGAAATAAAAAATGCAAATAAATACTTATTTTAAATGTATTTCAAAGGAGAATTAATTAAAAATGATCTTTACTAATTTTGAACAGTAATTAAGGTTTAATTACAAAATTTATTAGCTTAATTACTTGAGCAATTAATCCCAAATTTTGTGGGATAATTTAATGGGATGACCTCTACCTCCCATGATTTTCTTAGGATTTATTGCTCACTTAATTAGAGAATTGACTAATTAAATTTAACTACTCTTTTAAGTTAATTAATGATTAATTAATCCTATGAACTGTAATAAATTGGTTAATTAATTTTAGTAATCATTATTTAATATTAAGTGAACTAAGGAATAGGTTGGGACCCCTATCCCTAAGTTCATTTCACCCTTTTAAAATGAAATTAATTAAGATTTAACCAATTAATGATCACTTAATCAAATTGAAATCATAATCACACTAATTAATTACATCATGGGGTAAATCTTAGGTGTTTAATAACCTTAAGGAGTTTAATGAAATTATGGTTAGTCCACATGTGTGGAAAACTATAAGAGTAATTAATTAAGTCCCTTAATCTAATTAAATATTAATCATGAGCCAATTGCATTAGCCCCTTTATTTCCTAGGATCATTGTGTTTATTTTCCATGCATATCATGTTGGCTCATAATTACTTAGTTAATTACTTTAAGGTGACATAGGTGAGGGTAATTAATTTATCTAATTAAGGGTTCAACTTAATTGACCCATAAAATCAACTTAATTACATTTCCTTAAATCAAATCACTAATATGAGAATGGGTTTAAAATAACAAGTGTTGATTTCTCTTCTCCTCTTTAAATCAAATAAAATCCAAAACATAATTAATAAAGAGGTTTTGGTTTGCTTTAAATAATCTTATTTGATTTGATTATCCTTAAGAACTAGTTTGGTTAAATGAAGCACATGCTCATATTTGACTATCCTCTTTCCAATCATGTTAAATTTGTTATGTCATTTGAATTCATGCATCCATCTTTTCAAAATCAAGTAAAATAAAATGGATTTCCTTTATGTAAGCTTGTATGTGTTGATTTAATTTAATATATGAGTGACTATTAAATAAAAATGTATTTTTAAAAAGCTTATAAATGAATAATAATATGTGTTATGATGCTAGTTATGAATACATAAGAAATGCATGTGCTTATGGCTTAAGTGTATGAATGTTGAGTTCTCTTTCCTCTATTCATGTGTTGATTTATATAAGATTGAATGATAATGGGTATATAGTCTGAGCATCTCGGAAACACGAGACTTTAATTAGCCCCAAGAAGGTCACTTGATTACCTCACTTCCTTGGTTTATCAACACGCACCCATTTGATTTCATTCTTATATATTTCAACATTAGAATTTTGATAGAGCTTTAATTCATACATATAAATGATTCAATAAAAAAATATACAATCTTTGCATAGTTTTCTTTCCTCATTTATGTATACATCCATGTGTGTCCAAGAAAACCAAGTATATAGTCTAGACATCCCGAGAATACAAGGTTTTAGTTAGCCCCAAGGAGGTTATTTGATTACTTCCACTCGGTTTGACAACTACATACTTGCCTATATCTTTGTACATGTATATGTATGTGATTACTGAATAAAAATTCCATTTTACATTAAAATTGCATGCATTCATAATTGACTAAGTAGTTGAATTAATTAGCCATATGATTTAGATCTTGCTTCTTATGTTCATGTATATGAATTTACATATGTTTGAATGTAAATGGGTATATAGTCTAAACATCCCGAGAATATGAGGCTTTAACTAGCTCAAGGGAGGTCATTTGATTACATCACTTCCATGGTTTAATAATGGCAGATGCCTATTTAATTTCATTCTTATGTCATTTTTGCATAATATTTTTGATAAAGTTTTAAATTAATATGTTTAAATGATTCAATCAAATAAAATATAAATTCTAAACATATACATACATTCATCATTTAAGTGTCTAAAATATATGCATGTATAGATACACTTAGATTAAATCATATGCATGTTACATGTGATGAATGGAATGATTTAATATATGTCATGTTATAGTAATTCAATTAAATTAATCTTAAGATTCCTTTCATTTTGAATAGGATTATTTAAAGTGAGCCTAAATTTAGGATTAATTAAATCATTTAATAAGCCATTCACTAAAGAGAACTAAATGAAATTAATATACTTTAGAAAGTGACTTAAGGTAGGGATGAAAGAGGGTAATGCTCTTTTCCTCTCTTTATAACACTTAGTTGCTAAGTGTAATCAAATGAAACAAAAAAAACACAAATTAAAATTCTTAAATCAATTAAACTACTTCAAGTGAAATCAACCTTTCATGTTAAATTGAATCCTTCTACACTTAGAAAATACAACACTAATGCTAACAAGACTTACCACACAAGCCTTAATACACACATTAGAATTAAGTCACCACTTCTAGCTCTAAGTTAAGACAATGCATGATGTGTTGTATGGTTTGTTTTATATTGTATTATTTTAGATGTGTATGCTTTGTAGATTAGATGATAGGACAATATTAGCCTAATCATGTTTTTTGTAGGGAATATGCTTAAGGGATGCTTAAAATAAATGTGAATGCTCTTTTATAGGTTGCTTAAATCCTTAACCATAATCCAAGTTAGATGGGCTTAGTTACCCATGTGTAGGTGCTAAGTCCAAATTATAAATGCAACTTGGGATTATATTTATATTTAGCTAACCTCTATTTTGCAGTAGTTAGATTTACTTTTCCACATAAATGTAATTTTGCAATGGGAATTATGGTTAGTTATGAGATTAGAATGAGCATGGCTAGAAGCTTTGTCTGGGTGCCTGTGATGCCTTTGAAGCAAGCACCATCCAAATCAAAGAAGGAACCAAATCAAAATGGAGATATGAAGAAAAACCCACATAACATTTAATACAATTATAATTATTCTTTCATATTCTAGGTTGTATAAGGGTAGAGCTCTACTCATCTTTTCTCTCTTCAAATTGTATGATACCCGATTACACCGGCCTTTTATTCTTTTATAATAATTTATATAATTGGTTGATGTTATGTTTACATTGTGCATTAGACATGATTTTCATGGTTTCTTAAATAATTGATGCTTTAATGTATGGCTGGATATGATTAGGCTCTTAGGATAAAAATAACTTTTCTACCCAACTAATAACTGATAACTAAATTTTAAACAACTCATAACCTCATCATAAAACCTAAGAAATAAATAAAATAATTAAAAGATTTTGCAACCCCTTAGTTGTATGGTTGTGTGTTTCACATCATGCATGCATATTCTTTCTCTCTCAAACATGAAGGATATCTATTCTTCCACAATAAAGGAATGCTTGACCTGGCATCCCTATGGAGAACACCTTCTTCTAGCATTTGATCCATAACCTATTTCATCAAGCATTTAGGCATAAGAAATCCTGAAGCCTCTATCAAAATGTTGTGTCTAAAATGAAATAAAATTTGAGAAGATTTTTCATCTATAGATTAAGTCATATGCTTATACCACTCATGCTCTAGTCTCTTAGGGAGTTTATTTAAGAATTTAGTCTCTTTCTAATTAAATAATTACCCTAGCTATCTTGCAATTCATAAGACCGAACTACATGTTTTTAAAATCATAGGAGGAGTTAACTGGCGGCCACTCCAGGTGGTTAAAAGTCTAGAAGTCGGACAATTTATTCTCTCTTGTAGAGGTAAACTCTTATGTCCACCTGCTTAGATTTAGGTTGTGCTTTAGCTCGTACTAAAGCTTCCAAGATTTAGGATCTGAGGTAGCTATTTTCTTTGGGCTATGAGCATAAATCTTCACCTCTTAGGCATTCCCACAACCTTGTGTTGGTGGATTATAAGCCCTAGTAATTTAAATAATTTTCAACTCAAAACATATAAATCTCCTCAACTTCAAAATTATAAAGCCCAACCATAGATAGATTGGAATGTTTACTAGGCTTCCTAGTATCATGAGGATTTCCTACTTATTTCATTTGGATTCCAAAAATAAGTCTTTACCCAATTGAATTTCCAAATACAACCAATACTTTTATAGTCTAACCTTAAAATCTTTGGAGATGATAATTGTTTACTTTAATCGAGAGTATTCTTAAGAAATTTCATTTCCTAAGATGTAATTAACTATGGAGGTCCATAGGGAACTTAAGAACCTCATTTAATATAAACCTTACTTTATTAGTCCATGTAAAGTAGGGGAAAAATCTCAAGTACATTCGAAGACCCATGATGCCCTAGGAGTCTTTATTACATGATTAGGTCCATTGTATGGTGATGCTTCTATCTTTTGAGATAGTACATCATACCTCAATGTTGTACCTCAAAAGTACACCCTATGACATCCCATACATCTAAAATAAACACCACAAGGCCTTCTCATTGTTCATTAAATTCTCTTAACATCATCCTTTTTTTAGAGTTTGAAGATGTTGATCCTCAAGTAGGCAAGGGTTCTTAGACTCATATTATTGACTGATACACCTGGGTCAACCAAAACTCGATACCAGACCGCCAACAACATCCACTATAATGTAAAGAGGTAGTTGTGCTCAGTCGTCCCTAAGAGTAAGTCTTCATTGCTGAATGTAACTCTTAAGATGTCCTTCGAGCGACATGCCTCCTCTTTAGTAGTGGTTAGTTAAGCTAAGCATATCTCTAGATCAAGTAAGGCCCTAATTAGAGATTCCCTTATCTCTTTGGATAAGACAAGGGTGTCATAAATGCTTAACTTAGTTGGAAACTTTCTAAGGTGAGCTAGGATATTGTAATCAACTCTTGTCCTCCATAAGTATATCCATGGGTGGAGCATCCTATGGAGGGGCTATCTGCTTACTAGAACCAATGGCTTACTTACCCTTATCATGAGGTGTTACCTAGGAGGTAAAACTTTGCCACTACATAGGTTGAGTTTAGTGAATTCTTGAAATGATGAGCTTGTGGAAAGTTTTACCTTCTCATTGGGCATACCTACAGCTTTTCGTATGGGATCCTCAAAGTCAGTTGACTCTAAGTAAATCTAAAGAGAACTTGATTGATTCAGAGAAGGATAGTCTGAATAATAAAAAAATGGATCAGAACTACTAAAGCTATTATTTTGATTTAGACTCAAAGGGCTTTCAATAGGAAAAAAATTGAGAGCATTAGAAGTAAACAATATATAAGTAGAATCGGCTTTCTTCATTAATTTCTTTTTTGGTGGAGGAGGATGGATCACAAAGTAAGTGGAGTAAGGGATTTAGTTCCTTATTCAGATACACTACTCCTACAATGGAAGAGGAGCTAGCGTAAGAGGTGGTAGCAATGGTGGAGGGCTACCTGACTATCCCCGCTCACCGCTGCTTGTCACCACCCTCCCTAAGTTGTCCTTGTAACTAGCAAACCTTCCTGGTGTTGGAGGTTTGAGCTACTCGTGCACTAAGGAAAGCTTTATCTTAGAAATGATCTTCTTAGAGGTTTGGGATAGGGAGATATCCTAACTTTCTTTGGTCTTAAGAGATCAGGTATCCCCAAGGATACTCTAATAACCGGATGGTTGTTCTAATAAGTGTTCCTTAGGGATAACTATGGCTCATAACTTATGTGTGCTCTAGTCCTTAAAAGTAATACAATCCTCTAATACATGGCCTAACATGCTGGTAGGGGCAGCTAGATCATCGCCTGCCCACTTCCTCCGCCTCGCTCTAAGAACTAAAAGTTAGGTTTCTTTAAGAGATTGTTAAAGATTTTCCTAACTTCCTCCCTCTTGAATGAATATGGCTTATTCAATCTATCGACAAGAGTAAGTGGAAAGTAGCTACCTGGCGATGGATATGAATACCATTGGTGGTAGGCTCCTGAGGTGGTGGAAATGATCATTATGGCGACTGGCCTATGATGGTCGAGGTGGTGGAAGAAGAGGTGGCCAAGGAGGTTGCAGCTCGTAGTCTCATACTAAACTCTGGTTGGCTACTTCCATCTATCCACTAACACAACTGTCCTTGGCTTCTTCTCAAACACCTTCTGTAGCTTGGCCCTAGATGATTGGTCGGGAAAGGGAAACTATTTGACTTCCTCTTGTAGGCTAGCCGCCTTATCGATTAATTTCTCGAATGTTTTGATGGTAAATCCTTCAATCATGAAGGCGACTAGGCCATTGGAAATTCTTGAGAAGAATCTCAAAGGCATGATGTTGGGATAGTTGTGGTTCACATTTCATGCTCAGGTTGCGCCACCTGAGAAAGTAGTCAACATGGGACTCGTTGAGTTTCTGTTTTTCAATAATGAGGTCGCCTACAATCACCCTTTGCTGAGCTCCAGTAAACCTCTTGATGGAGAGGTCCTCCAACTCAGCAAAAAGACTTCACCAAATTGGGCATGCATCAATCAAATGCAACACTTGAGATCGCTAATAAAAAGGTAAGAGAAGTGCATTGTAGCCACTGTGTTACAAACCAACTCTAAATTGTGTAGTGTATTTTCTTGTTCACCGCCATCAAAGATCTTGAAGGATGGTGGCACAAACCCTAAATAAAATAAAAATGAATAAAACCTAAACCTAAAATAAACCTAAAAATAAATAAAAAAAACCTAAACCAAAAAATAAACAAAATAAAATAAACATAAACCTAACCTAAAATAAATTAAACTAAAATAAATAAAACCTAAACCTAAACCAAAAATAAACTAAACCTAAACCTAAACTAAATAAAATAAAATAAACAAAAAAATAAACCTAAACCTAAACTTTAAAAAAAAATCCTAAATAAACCTAAAATAAAAGACTAAAACCTAAACCTAAACCTAAAACAAAAAAATAAACATAAACATAAAAATAAAATAAAAATAAAACTAAACTAAAAAATAAACATAAACCAAAACCTAAAAAATAAACTAAAATAAAAATTTAAAATAAATAAACTAAAGTAAATAAAAAAATAAACCTAAATAAAAATAAATAAATAAAATAAATAAAAATGAATAAAAAATAAACTAAATAAACTAATAAACCTAAACCTATTTTTACTTAATAAAAAAACCCTAAACCCTAAACCTACAACCTTAAACCCTAAACCCTAAACACTAAACCTTAAAACCCTAAACTAAACCTAACCCTAAACCTAAACCTAAACTAACTAAACCTAACCCTAACCCTAAGCTTAACTCCAAAACTTAAAACCCTAAACCTAAACTTAAAACCTAAACCCTAAATTAAACTAACTATAAACCCTAAACCTAAAACTATAAACCCAAAATGCCAAAACCCTAAACTAAACCCTAAACACTAAACTTAAACCCTAAAAGTCTAAACCCTAAAGTTAAGACTAAACCTAAACCCTAAACCCTAAACCCTAAAACCTAAAACCAATACTAAACCTAAACCCTAAACCTAAGCCTAAACCCTAAAACCTAAAACCTCAACCTAAACTAAATAAAACATAAAAATAAAATAAATAAAAAACTTAAACCTTAATAAAATAAAATAAAAACATAAACCTTAAAATAAAATAAAATAAACTAAAATAAAATAAATAAAACCTAAACTAAACTAAAAAAGTAAAATAAACCTAAGAATAAAATAAAAACTAAATGTAAAATAAATATAAATTAATCCAAAATAAAATAAAATAAAAAACTAATTAAAACCTAAACCTTAAAATTAAACCTAAAAATAAAGAAAAAATAAAACCTAAACCCTAAACTAATAAAAAACCAAAACCTAAAATAAAAATAAAATAAACAAAAGAAAATTAACCTAATCCTAAACCAAAATAAACTAAACTAAAATAAATAAAATCTAAACCTAAATCTAAACCTAAACTAAATAAAATAAAATAAACTAAAAATAAACCTAAACCTAAACCTAAACTAATAAATAAAACCTAAAAATAAACCTAAAAAAAAATAAAATAAAAACTTAAACCTAAACCTAAAAATAAAAATAAAACCTAAACCTAAAAAATAAAATAAAAGTAAAACTCAACTAAAAGGTAAACCTACACCTAAACCTAAACCTAAAAAATAAACTAAAATAAAAAACCTAAACTAAAATAAGTAAACTAAGCTAAATAAAAATAAAAAAATAAACTTAAATAAAAATAAAAAATAAAATAAACTAAAATAAATAAAAAATAAACTAAATAAGTTAAACCACCTAAAATTTTTTTAAAAAATCCTTAAACCCTAAACCCTATACCCTAAACGGTAAATCTTAAACCCTAAAACTATAACTTTAAACCCTAAGCCTTAAACTTTAAAAAACCCTAAACCATAAACCCTAACCCTAAACCCCAAACCCTAAAACCTTAAATGCTAAAACTTAAACCCTAAACTTTAACACTAAACCCTAAACCCCAAACCCTAAACCTAAACCTAAACCTAAACTAACTAAATAAATTAAAAAATAAACCTAAACCTAGTACGCCTAAACCTAAACCTAAACCCTATGAATGGTGGTGGTGGAGAAAAAGATCGGATATGATGATGGAACCCGCTACTCGAGAGGTCGGGGTGGTTCTTCTGGAAATTGTAGAAATTGAAGAACGGTCGATCCTATCTACTGCTTATGAAAATGTCTTTATGGTAGAAATGATTTTAGTTATCTAGGGTTTTTGATTTCCTCTATGCGTACTCATTTTTTATTTATGTCATCACTTATGTCTTAGAGAACTTGGTGTGCTACTTAGCTAATGAAATCAAACAGAAGAAATGTTGAATTTGAATTTGTTCTTTATTAAAGAAAAATCAAAAACCATAAACCCTTAACTAAAACGTGAACCCTAAACCTAAAACCTAAACCCTTAACCCTAAAAACCCTAAACACTAAACCCTAAACCCTAAATAATAAACCCTAAAACCCTAAACCCTGAACCCTAAATCCCAAAGCTTAAACTCTAAACTAACCCTAAACCCTAAAAAGCTAAAAACGTAAACCTAAACTAATTAAAACCTAAAAATAAAATAAATAAAAAGCATAAACCAAAAAAATAAAAATAAAACTAAAACCTAAACCTAAACCTAAACCTAAAATTAAACCTAAAAAGAAAATAAAGTAAAAAATAAAAACTAAACAAAAATAAAATAAGTAAAAACTAAACTAACCAAAATAATAAAAACATAAATAAAATAAAATCAAAACCTAAAATAAAAATAAAATAAACCTAAAGAAAATAAAATACAAACTAAAAAAAAACATAAACTTAAACAATAAACAAAAAAAAACCAAAAAAAAAACCAAAACTAAAATAATAAAAAAACACTAAACCTAAAATAAAAATAAAATAAACCTAAACCTAAAGTAAAATAAGTAAAACCTAAACCTAAAATAAAAATAAAATAAATCAAAGCCTAAACCTAAACTAAAAAATAAATGAAAACCTAAAATATAAATAAAATAAACAAAAGAAAATAAACCTAAACCTAAACCAAAATAAATTAAACTAAAACAAATAAAACCTAAACCTAAACTAAATAAAATAAACTAAAAATAAATCTAAACCTAAACTAAACAAAAACCTAAATATAAACCTAAATAAAAAACTAAAACCTAATAAAAAAAATAAAATAAAAACCTACACTTAAACCTAAAAATAAAAAATAAAACCTAAACCAAAAAATAAAATAAAAATAAAACAAAACTAAAAAATAAACCTAAACCGAAACCAAAACCTGAACCTAAAAAATAAACTAAAATAAAAAACCTAAACTAAATAAATAAACCTAAAATAATTAAATTAAACTAAATAAAAACAAAAATAAGCCTAAATCAAAATAAAAAATAAAATAAACTAAAATAAATAAAAATAAACTAATTAACCCAAACCTACCAATTTAGTTAATTTTAAGAAATGAAAATAATAATAATAATAATAAAATCATAACCCTAAACCTTAAACCCTAAAACCCTAAACCCTAAACTAACCCTAAACCCTAATCCCTAAACACTAAACCATAAAAAACCCTAAATCTTAAACCCTAAACTAACCTAAAACCTCTAAACCCTAAAACCATAAAAACCCTAAACCTTAAACCTTAAACCTAACCCTAAACTAAATCATAAACTTAAACCCTAAACCCTAAAACTAAACCTCAACTAACCTACACCTTAAACATTAAACTAAAACTTAAACTCTAAAGCTCTAAAACCTTAAACCCTAAGCTCTAAACTAACCCTAAACCCTATGCTAACCCTAAACCCTAAAACCCTAAACCCTAAAGCCTAAACACTAAACCCTAAACACTAAACACTAAACCCTAACCTTAAACCCTAAATCCTAAAACCCAAACCCTAAACCCTAAACCTAAAACCCTAAACCCTAAATCCTATACCCAAAAAGCCTAAAAACCTAAATTAAAGAAAACATTAAAATAAAATAAATAATTAAATCTAAACCAAAATAAATTAATAAAATAAAATAAAATAAAAACATAAACTAAAACCTAAACTTAAACCCAAAAATAAAATAAAATAAAAATATAAACTAAACTAAATTATAATAAATAAAAACCTAAACTAAACTAAAAATTTAAAATTTAAATAAAATAAACACTAAACCTAAAGTAAAAATAAAATAAACCTAAAATAAAATAAAATAAAAACTAAAAAAACTAAACCTAAAAAATAAACTTAAAAATAAACCTAAAAAATAAATAAAAATAAAACCTAAACCTTAAAGTAAAACCTAAAACTAAAATAAAAATAAAATAAACCTAAACCTAAACTAAAATAAACTAAACTAAAATAAATAAAACCTAAACCTAAACCTAAACTAAATAAAATAAAATAAACTAAAAATAAACCTAAACCTAAAATAAAAAATAAAACCTAAAAATAAATCTAAAATAAAACCTAAAACCAAACCCTAAAAAATAAAATAAAACCCTAAACCTAAACCTAAAAATAAAATATAAAACCTAAACCTAAAAAATAAAATAAAAATATAACTAAACTAAAAAAGTAAACCTAAACCTAATCCTAAAAATAAACTAAAATTAAAAACCTAAATTAAAATAAATAAAATAAACTAAATAAAAATAAAATAAAAATAAAATAAAATAAACCTAAATCAAAATGAAAAATAAAATAAACTAAATAAACCTAAACCTACCAATTTACTTAATTTAAAAAAACTAAAAATAATAAATAAAATAAAACCTTATCCCTAAACCCTAAACCCTATAACTATCCCTAAACCTACAACTCTAAACCCTAAATTTTAAACCCTAAATCTTAAGACATAAAACCTTAAACCCAAAACCCTAAACCCTAAACCCTAAATCCTAAAACCATAAACCCTAAAAAATTCTAAACCCTAAATCCTAAACTAACCCTAAACCCTAAGCCCAAAAGACCCTAAACCTTAAATTAACTCTAAACCCTAAACCCTAAACCCTAAACACTAAACCCTAACCCTATCCCTAAACCCTTAACGGTAAATGATAAACCCCAAAAGCCTAAACCTTAAACCCTAAAATAACTCTATATCCTAAATCGTAAACCCTAAAAACCCTAAAGTCTAAGGCTTAAAGCCTAAACACTAAACCTTAAACTCGAAACCCGAAGTTAACCCTACACCCTAAATCTTAAACCCTTAAAACCTTAAACCCTAAAGCCTAAACCCTAAACACTAAACCCCAACCCTAAACCCTAAACCCTAAAACCCTAAACCCTAAAAGCTTAAACCCTAAAAACTTAAAAACTAAAACCTAAACTAAATAAAACCTAAAAATAGAATAAATAAAGAAACTTAAAACTAAATAAAATAATAAAATAAAATAAAATATAAACCTAAATAAAAACTAAAATAAAATAAAAGAAAATTATAAAAACCAAAATTAAACTAAAAATAAAATAATCTTAAAAAAAAACCTAAAAAATAAACTAAATAAATAAAAGAAGAAATGTTGAATCTGAATTTGTTCTCTATTGAAAATAAATTAAATAAAAATAAAAAACCCTAAACACTAAACCTTCAAAAACCCTAAATGTTAAACCCTAAACCCTAAACCCTAAACCCTAAAACCCTCAACCCTAAACCTTAAAACCTAAACCTTAAACCCTAAACCAAAAAAAAACCTAAACCTAAACTAAATAAAACCTAAAAAAAAAAAAAAAAATCTAAACTAAAATAAAATAAAAAAATAAAATAAATTAAAAACATAAGCTAAAACCTAAACTTAAACCTAAATAATAATAATAATAATAATAATAATAAGAAATTAAAATAAAATAAATAATAACATAACCTAAATTAAGAAATAAAATAAACTTATGAATAAAAACTAAAAAATAAAAAAATAAAATAAAATAAAATAAAATAAACCTAAAATAAAATATAATAAAATCTAAATAAAAATATAAACCTAAAAAAAAAACCCAAAACCCTAAACCCTATAACTAACCCAAAACCCAAAA
Organism: Cymbidium sinense; assembly: GCA_021442155.1. Lineage (NCBI taxonomy): Eukaryota > Viridiplantae > Streptophyta > Magnoliopsida > Asparagales > Orchidaceae > Cymbidium > Cymbidium sinense. The sequence continues at coordinate 13,488,906 of CM038229.1, read as the reverse complement.
CCCTAAATCTACAACCTTAAACCCTAAACCCTAAACCCTAAACCTAAAACCCTAAATCTTAAAAACCGTAACACAAAAGGCTAATAAACCCTAAATGCTAAACACTGACCCTAAACCCTGAACCCTAAACCCTAAACCCTATACCCTAAACCCTATACCCTAAAAACTTAAAAACCAAAACCAAAACTAAATAAAACCTAAAAATAAAATAAATATAAAAACTTAAACCTAACTAAAATTAAAAAAGTAAAACCTAAACTAAACCTAAACCTAAACCTAAAATGAAATTAAAGAAACTAAAATAAAATAATTAATAACATAAACAAAACTTTAAAATAAAATAAACCTAAGAAAAAAAAAACCTAATAAAATAAAATTAAATCTAAAATAAAATAAAATAAACATAAAAATTAAAATAAAACTAAATAAAAAACCTAAACCAAAATAATTAACCTAAAAGTGAATAAAAAATAAAACCTAAACCTAAGCAAAAAAAAAAACCTAAACCTAAAGTAAAACTAAAATAAACAAAATAAAATAAACCTAAATCTAAACTAAAATAAATAAAACTTAAGGCTAGGCCTGAAATAAACTAAACCTAAACCTAAACCTAAACTAAATAAAATTAAATAAAATAAAAAAAAACCTAAACCTATACTAAAAATAAAACCAAAAATAAAAACCTAAAACCTAAACCTAAATAAATAAAATAAAAACCTAAACCTTAACCTAAAAAATAAAAAATAAAACCAAAACCTACAAAATAAAATAAAAATAAACTCAACTAAAAAATAAACCTAAACCTAAAAAATAAACTAAAATAAATAAAAACCTAAACTAAAATAAATAAACCTAAAATAAATAAACTAAACTAAATAAAAATAAAAAGTAAACATAAATAAAAATAAAATAAAAACTAAAATAAATAAAAAATAATCTAAATAAACTAAATAAACCTAAACCAACCAGTTTACTTAATTTTTCTTTTTTAAAAAAAAACCTAAACCCAAAGCTAACCTTAAACCCTAAACCCTAAAAATCCTAAAAATTAAAACCTAGACACTAAACTCTAAACCATAAACCCTAAACCCCAAACCCTAATCTCTAAACTCTAAACCCTAAACCCCAAAAACCTAAACCCTAAACACTAAGCCCTAAACCCTAAAAACCTAAAAACCTAAACATAAACTAAATAAAACATAAAAATAAAATAATAAATTAAAACCTATGGAACTCGACATAGGTTAATGGAGGTGGCTGGGAGAGATCGGGGATATGATGGTGGATCCCACTATTCGAGAGGCTAGGGAGGTTCTTTTGGGAACTAAAAAAAATTAAAGAACGACCAATCCAATCAGTTGCTTATGGAACTGTGTCTTTATAATAGAGAAGGTTTTAGTTATCTATGGTTTTTGATTTACTCTATGTGTGCTCATTATTGATCTATGTCATCGCTTGTGTCTTAGAAAACTTTGTGTGTTACTTGGTTGATGAAATCAAAAAAAAAGAAATATATAATCTAAATTTGTTCTCTATTAAAAAAATAACCAAAAACTCTAAACCCTAAACTAAAACATCAACCATAAACCTAAAACCAAAACCCTAAATAGTAAACCCTAAAAACCATAAATCTTAAACCCTAAATGCTAAACATTAAACCATAAACCTTAAACCTCAAAACTCTAAATCTAAAAATAAAACCTAAAAATAAATGAAAAATAAAACCTAAACCTAAAATAAAAATAAAAATAAAAATAAACTTAAACTAAAATAAATTAAACTAAAATAATAAAACCTAAGACTAAACCTAAACCTAAACCTAAACTAAACAAAATAAAATAATCTAAAAATAAACCTAAACTTAAACTAAAAAATATAAACCTAAATTAAAAACCTAAAACTAAATAATAAAATAAGAATAAAACTAAACTAAAAAATAAACATAAATCTAAACCTAAAAAAAAAACTAAAAAAAACCTAAACTAAAATAAATAAACCTAAAGTAAATACACTAAACTAAATAAAAAAATAAACTTAAATAAAAATAAAAAATAATATAAACTAAAATAAATAAATAAAATAAACTAAATAAGCTAAACAAACGTAAGCCTATCGATTTACTTAATTTTTTTAAATAAAAAAAACCCTAAACCTACAACCTTAAACCCTAAACCATAAAGCCTAAACTAACCCTAAACCCTAAACCTTAAACCCTAAACCCTAAACTTAAACCTAAACCCTAACCATAAACCATAAACCTAAACCCTAAACCCTAATACCCTAAACCATAAACCCTAAACTAACCCTAAACCCTAAACCCTAAAAACCCTAAAGCCTAAACCCTAAACCCTAAACTAACTCTAAACCCTAAACCCTAATGCTAAAACCCAAACCCTAACCTAAAGTAACTAAATAAATTAATAATATAAACCTAAACCCTAAGAATGGGTAGAACCTTCACGATAGGAACATCACCATCAACCGTGCTGAGATCTAAGGTGGAGGCTAAAGTGAGGCGATTATTCGCTTAGGTGGGTGATCTGGAGGTGCTGGTGGATATGGAGGTGGTGGTCAGAGTAATGGTGGTTATGGTGGCAGGAGGAGCGACTGAAGGTTACAACCATGGTGGTGGTGGAGGGAGAGATCGAGGATATGATGGTGGATCCTGCTACTCGAGAGGTCGGGGTGGTTCTGATGGGAACTGGAAAATTGAAGAACGATCTGATCTCAAGATATGGAACACTTCTTAGAGTAGAGAGATGGTTACTATCAAAGGTTTTGATTTTCTCTATGCATGCCCATTTTTTATCTATGTCATTGCTTGTGAATTTGAAAACTTGGTGTGTTACATGGTTGACAAAATTAAAATGTTGAAATGTTAAATCTGAATTTGTTCTCTATTAAAAAAAACCAAAACCCAAAAACCCTAAACCCTAAACCCTAAACCTAACCCTTAACCCTAAACCCTAAACCCTAAATACTAAACCCTAAAACCCTAAAACCTAAACTCTAAACCTTAACACCTAACCCATAAACCCTAAATGCTAAACCCTAAACCCAAAAAGAAACCCTAAATCCTAAACCCTAAACCCTAAACCATAACCTCTAACCCTAACCCTAAACCTTAAACCATAAACCCTAAACCCTAAAAAAAGCTAAAACCTAAACCTAAACTAAATAAAACCTAAGAAAATAGATAAAAAAATTTAAATAAATAAAAAATAATAAAAAATAAAAACATAACTATAACCTAAACCTAAACCTAAACTTAAAATGATAATAAAATAAAAAATTAAAATTAAAATAAAATAAAATAAATAAAAACCTAAACTAAACTAAAAAATAAAAAACCTAAATAAAATAAAAAGTAAACCTAAAATAAAAAAATAAATAAAATAAAATAAAATAAAAACTAAATAAAACCAAAACCTAAAAAATAAATGTAAAAATAAAACCTAAAAATAAATAAAAAATAAAACCTAAACCCTAAATTGAAAAAAAAAACCTAAGCTTAAAATAATGATAAAATTAACCTAAACATAAACTAAAATAAATATATCCTAAACCTAAACATAAAATAAACTAAACATAAATCTAAACCCAAAATATAAAAACTAAAAATAAACCTAAACCTAAATTAAAGAATAGAACCTAAAAATAAACCTAAAACCTAAACCTAAAAAATAAAATAAAAACCTAAACCTAAAAATAAAAATAAAAAATAAAACCTAAACCTAAAAAATAAAATAAAAATAAAATAAAACTAAAAAATAAAGCTAAAGCAAAAGCTAAATGTAAAAAATAAAATAAAATAAAAAACCTAAACTAAAATAAATTAACCTAAAATAAATAAACTAAACTAAATAAAAATATAATTAAACCTAAATAAAAAATTAAAAAAACTAAAATAAACAAAAAATAAGCTAAATAAACAAAATAAACCTAAACCTAAGAGTTTACTTAATTTAAAATAAATAAAAAAATAATTAAAAAGATAAAAACCATAACCTTAAACCCTAAACCCTAAACCCTAAACCTAAAACCCTAAACCCTAAACCCTAAACCCTAAAAAACCTTAAACCTAAACCTAAACCCTAAACCTTAAACCTAAAGCCCTAAACCCTAAACCCTAACCCTAACCCTAAACCCTAAACCCTAAACCTTAAATCCTAAACACTAAAACCCTAAACACTAAAAACCCCAAACCCTAGAGCTTAAACCCTAAACCTTAAACCTTAAACCCTAAGCAAACTCTAAACCCTAAGCTAACCCTAAACCCTAATCCCTAAACCCTAAACCCTAAAAACCCTAAACCCTAATGCCTAAACACTAAATCCTAAACCATTAACCCTAAACCCTAACCCTACACCCTAAACCCTAAAACCCAAAACTCTAATACCCTAATCCCAAAACACTAAACCCTAAAAACCTAAAAACCTAGAAACATAAACCTATACTAAATAAAACCTAAAATTAAAATAAATAAATAAACCTAAACCTAAATAATATACAAATTAAAATAAAATAAAAACATAAACTAAAACCTAAACCTAAATAAAATTAAAAAATAAAATAAAATAAATAAATAAACATAAACTAAAACCTAAACTTAAACCTAAAATAAAATAAAATAAACTAAAAAAAGAAACTAAAATAATATAAATAAAAACCTAAACTAAACTAAATAATAAAATAAACCTAAAAATAAAAATTAAATAAAATAAACACTAAACGTAATATAGAAATAAAATAAACTTAAAATAAACCTAAAATAAAATAAAATAAAACTAAATAGAAACCTAAATCTAAAAAATAAACCAAAAATTAAATAATAAATAAAACATAAACCCTAAACTAAAAAAAAACTAAACCTAAAATAAAAATAAGATAAACAAAATAAAATAAACCTAAACATAAACTAAAATAAACTAAACTAAAATAAATAAAACCTAAACCTAAACCTAAGTAAATAAAACAAAATCCTAAACCTAAACTAAATAAAATAAAATAAACTAAAAAAAACCTAAACCTAAACTAAAAAATAAAACCTGAAAATAAACCTAAAATAAAATAAAAACCTAAACCTAAACATAAAAATAAAAAATAAAACCTAAACCTTAAAAATAAAATAAAAATAATACTCAACTAAAAAATAAACATAAACCTAAAAATAAACTAAAATAAATAAACTAAACTAAATAGAAATAAAAAATAAACATAAATATAAATAATAAGTAAAATAAACTAAAATAAATAAAAATAAACTAAATAAACCTAAACCTACTTGTTTACTTAATTTAAATGAAAAATACCGCTAAACCCTAAGCTAGCCCTAAACCCTAAACCCTAAATCCTAAACCTTGAACCCTAAAAATCGTAAGCCCTAAACCCTGGAACCTAAATACCTAAACCAAAGCTAAATAAAACCTAAAAATAAAATATATAAAAAAACCTAAGCCTAAATAAGATAAAATAAAATAAAAACCTAAACCAAAACCTAAACCTAATCTTAAAAATAAAGTAAATTAAACTAATAAAAATAAACTAATGTAAAAGAAATAAATACCTAAACAAAACTAAAAAATAAAATAAATCCAAGGATAAAAAACATAAATAAAATAAAAACTAAATGTAAAATAAAATAAAATAAACTTAAAATAAATAAAATAAAAACAAAATAAAACCTAAACCTAAAAAATAAACCTAAAAATAAATAAAATATAAAACTTAAACCCTAAACCAAAAAAACATAAACCTAAAATAAAAATAAAATAAACCTAAACCTTAAGTAAATAAAACCTAAACCTAAACCTAAACTAAATAAAATAAAATAAACTAAAAAAAAACCTAAACCTAAACTAAATAATAAAATTTAAAAATAAACTTAAAAAAATGTGAAACCTAATCCTAAAAAATAAAATAAAATCCTAAACCTAAACTTAAAAAATAAAAAATAAAACCTAAACCTTAATAGTAAAATAAAAATAATACTCAACTAAAATATAAACCTAAACCTAAAAAATAAACTAAAATAAAAAACCTAAACTAAAATAAATAAACCTAAAATAAATAAACTAAACTAAATAAAATAAATGATAAACATAAATATAAAAAAAATAAAAATAAACTAAAATAAAAATAAACTAAATAAATTTAAACCTAATGGTTTACTTAATGTAAAAGAAAAAAAGAAACCCTAAACCCTAACCAAACCCTAAACTAAAAACCCTAAACCATAAACTGTAAACCCTAAACCCTAAAAACCCTAAACCCTAAAGCCTAAACACTAAACCCTAAACCCTAAACCCTATACCTATACCCTAACCCAAACCCTAAACCCTAAACCCTAAAACCCTAAACCCTAAATCCTAAACCCTAAACCCTAAAAACCTAAACCTAAGCTAAATAAAACCAAAAAATAAAATATATAAAAATACCTAAGCCTAAATAAAATAAAATAAAATAAAATAAAATAAAACTTAAACCTAAACCTAAAAATAAAACAAATTAAACTAGTAAAAATAAGCTAAAATAAAATAAATGAAAACTTAAACAAAACTAAAAAATAAAATAAACCTAAGCATAAAAAACCTAATCAAAGTAAAAAACTAAACGTAAAGTAAAAATAAAATAAACTTAAAATAAAATAAAATAAAAACTAAATGAAAACCTAAACCTAAAAATAGACCTAAATATAAACCTTATAAATAAATAAAAAATAAAACTTAAATCATAAACTAAAAAAACCTAAACCTAAAATAAAAATAAAATATACCTTAACCTAAACTAAATTAAACTAAACTAAGATAAATAAAACCTAAAGCTAAACTTAAAATAAACTAAACCTCAACCTAAACTTAAACTAAATAATAAAATAACCTTAAATAAACCTAAACCTAAACTAAAAATATAAAACATAAAAATAAATCTAAAATAAAACCTAAAACCTAAACCTAAAAAAAAAAAAAAAAAACCTAAACCTAAACTTAAAAATAAAAAATAAAACCTAATCCTAAAAAAATAAAATAAAAATAAAACTCAACTAAAAAATAAACCTAAACCTAAAAAATAAACTAAAATAAAAAACCTAAACTAAAATTAATAAACCTAAAATAAATAAACAAAACTAAATAAAAATAAAAAAATAAAATAAACTCAAATAAATAAGAACTAAACTAAATAACTAAATTAGCATAAACCTACAAGTTTGCTTAATTGAAAGAAAAAACCATAAACCATAAATCCTAATCCCTAAACCATAAACCTACTACCCTAAACCCTAAATCCTAACAAACGTTAAATCCGAAACCTAAAACCCTATAAGCAAAAACCCTAAACCCTAACCCTAAGCCTTAAATGCTAAACCCCAAACCCTAAACCTAAACCTAAAGTAACTAAATAAATAAATAAAATATACCTAAACCCTAAAACCTAATAAAAGTAAACCCTAAGAATGGGGAGAACCAAGGATGTGAACATCACTATCAACCTTGCCAAATTTACATGGAGGTGATGGTCGGGGTGGTTATTGTAGTGGTGGTCAAGAATCTGGAGGTGTTGGTGGATATTGAGGTGGTGTTCAGTGTAGTGGTGGTTATGCAGGCATAAAGAGCAATGGAGGTTACAACCGTGGTGGTGACTGAGAGAGAGATCAGGCATATGATGGTGGATCCCGCTACTCAATAAGCCGAGGTGGTTATGGTTGGAACTCGATAAATAAAAGAATGACCGATCTGATCTACATTATGGAATTGTGCCTTTACAATAGAGATAGTTCTAATTATCTAGGGTTTTTGATTTACTCTATGCGTGCTCATTTTTTATCTATGTCTTTGCTTATGTCTTAGAAAACTTGGTGTGTTACTTGATTAATGAAATCAAAAACAAGAAATGTTGAATATGAATTTGTTCTCTGCTAAAAAAAATGAAAACCCTAAATCTTAAACTAAAACCTGAACCCTAAACCTAAAAACTAAACCCTAAACCCTAAACCCTAAACCTAAAACCCTAAACCCTAAACCCTAAACCATAAACCATAAAACCTAAACCCTATACCCTAAACCCTAAACTCTCAACCCTAAACCAAAAATGCTAAACCATAAACCCTAAACCCTAAACCCTAAACCATAAACACTAAAAAGCTAAAAATTTAAACCTAAACAAAATAAAACTTAAAATAAAATAAATATAAAATTAAAAAAACCAAAATAAAATAAAATAAAAACCTAAACTAAAACATAAAACTAAACCTAAACCTAAAAAGTAAATAAAATAAAAATTAAAAACTAAACTAAAATAAAATAATTAAAAACCTAAACTAAACTAAAAAAATAAAAAACCTAAATAAAATAAAAACTAAACTTAAAATCAAAATAAAAAAACCTAAAATAAAATAAAATAAAAACTAAATAAAAGCCTAAACCTAAAAAAATAAACCTAAAATATAACCTAAATAAAAAATAATGCCTAAACCTTAAACTAAAAAAATCTAAACTAAGAATGAAAATAAAATAAACCTAAACCTAAACTAAAATAAACAAAACTAAAATAAATAAAACCTAAACCTAAACCTAAAATAAAGTAAACCTAAACCTTAACCTAAACCCTAAATAAAATAAAATAAACTAAAAATAAACCTAAACCTACACTAAAAAATAAAACCTAAAAATAAACCTAAATTAAACATAAACCTAAACTTAAAAAATAAAAAAATAAACCTAAACCTAAAATAAAATAAACTTAAACTAAAAAAATAAAATAAAAAACTAAAATAAATAAAATAAACTAAAATAAAATAAATAAACTAAACTAAATATAAATAAACCTAAATAAAAAAAAAATAAACTAAACCCTAACCCTAAAACTAACCTAAACCCTTAAATCTACAACCCTAAACCCTAAACCCTAAAGCTAAAACCCTAAACCCTAAACCCTAAACCCTAAACCCTAAACTTAAACCCTAAACCTCCCTAAACCCTAAACCCAAAACCCAAAATGCTAAAAACCTAAAATAAATAAAAAAACCTAAACTTAAAAAAAATAAAATAAAATAAAAGCCTAAACCTAAGCCTAAACATAAAAATGAAATAAAAAAACTAAAATTAAAAAAATAAAAACATAAACTAAAAGAAATAAAATAAAATAATCCTAAGAATAAAAAACCTAAATAAAATAAAAGTTAAACGTAAAATAAATATAAAATAAACCTAAAATAAAATAAATAAAAACTAACAAAAACCCAAACCTAGAAATAAAAACTAAAAATAAATAAAAAATAAAACCTAAACCCTAAACTAAAATAAAAACTAAACCTAAAATTAAAATAAAATAAACAAAAAAAATTAATTTAAAACTAAACTAAAATAAACTAAACTGAAACAAATAAATCCTAAACCTAAACCTAAACCTAAACTAAATAAAATAAAATAGATAAAAAGTAAACCTAAATCTAAACTACAAAATAAGACCTAAAATTTAACCTAGAATAAAAACCTAAAACCTAAACCTAAAAAATTAAAATAAAAACCTAAACCTAAACCTAAAAATAAAAAAAAAAACCTAAACATAAAAAATATAATAAAAATAAAACTAAACAAAAAAGCAAACCTAAACCTAAACCTAAAAAGTAAACCTAAACCTAAACATAAAAAATAAAGTAAAATAAAAAAAACTCAAACTAAAATAAATAAACCTAAAATAAATATACTAAGCTAAATAAAAATAAAAATGAAAAATAAAATAAACTAAAATAAATAAAAAATAAACTAAATAAACTAAATAAACCTAAACATATCAGTTTACTAAATTTAAAAAACCATAAACTCTAAACACTAAATCATAAACCCTAAACCCTAATCCCTAAGACTAATCCTAAACCATAAACCCTAAACCTACAACCCTAAGCCCTAAACCCTAAACCCTAAACCCAAAACTCTAAACCCTAAATTAACCCTAAACCATAAACCCTAAACCCTAGAACCTAAACCTGTAACCCTAAACCCTAAACCCTAAACCCTAAAACCCTAAACCTTAAACTCCTAAACCTTAAATGAACTTTAAACCCTAAACCTTAAAGCCTAAATCTTAAAATCTAAACTAACTCTAAAACCCTAAACCCAAAATCCAAAACCCAAAACCCAAAACCCAAAACCCTAAAAACCTAAAAATGTAAACCTAAACTAAATAAAACTAAATAATAAAATAATTAATAAATTAATTAAATAAAATAAAATAAAAATTAAAACTAAAACTTAAACCTAAACTTAAAAATAAAATATATAAATAATAATAAACTAAAATAAAATAAATAAAAACCTAAGCTAAACTAAAAAAATAAAATAAACCTAAGAATAAAAAACCTAAATAAAATATAAAATAATCATAAAATAAAAATTAAATAAACCTAAAATAAACTAAAATAAAAACAAAATAAAAACCTATACCTAAAAAATAAACTTTAAAATAAAACTTAAAAGTAAATAGAAAATAAAACCTAAACCCTAAACTAAAAATAAAACCTAAACCTAAAATAAAAATAAAAAACAAAATAAAATAAACCTAAACATAAACTAAAATAAATAAAACCTAAACCTAAAATAAACTAAACCTAAACCTAAACCTAAACTAAATAAAATAAACTAAACTAAAAATAAACCTAAACCTTAACCAATAAAGAAAACTTAAAACTAAACCTAAAATAAAAAACTAAAAAACATAAAGAAATAAAATAAAAACTTAAACCAAAACCTAAAAATAAAGGGATTATTTTTAAAATAGGCTTAGTGTTAATCTTAATTAGGCGTTTAGGCACAAAAAAATTTTATTTAGCAAAATAGTCTAGTCCCGTCAAACTGACATGGCGGACGTTTTCATGCCCGGGCCGCTCAGACGGACGATCGGTTGAGCTGTGCCGTCCGTCAAACGGACGATCGGCGCCACGCTGATATGCGCCGCCGCCCCGCTTTGATCGACGATGGCGCCGATCGGGCGGGTAAAAAAATCCGAGCTCCCGACGGTTTTCCTTTTTTTTCCTTCCCGCAAACCCTAAACCCTAAACCCTAAACCCTAAACACCTAAACCCTAAACCCTAAACCCTAAACTCTAAAACCCTTAACCCTAAACCCTAAACCTTAAGTCCTAAACCCTAAAACCTACAAACTTAAACCCTAAACCCTAAACTAACCCTAAACCCTAAAAAGTAACCATAAACCCTAAGAATGGGAACCTTGATGGCTGAACATCACCATCAACTAGGCTCAATCTAGATTTGTGGAGGTAAAGGTGGAGGCAGTTATCATAGTGGTGGTGGGGATGAGGTGTTGGTGGATGAGGTGGTTGGAGTGAGGTTATGGAGGCAGGCAGAGCGACAAAGGTTACAACCATGGTGGTGGGAGAGGGTGAGATCAGGTACATGATAGTGGATCCCACTACTTGAGGGGGGGTTTGATGGGAACTAGAGAAATAAGAACCAATCAATATGTTGCTTATAAAATAGTGTCTTTACAGTACAAATAGTCCTACTTATCTAAGTTTTCTAATTTGCTATATGGGTGCACATCTATGTCATCTCTTGTGTCTTAGAAAACTTGGGCTGCTACTTGGTTGATGAAATCAAAAAGAAGAAATATTGAATCTAAATTTGTTCTCTATGTAAAAAAAAGAAATCCTTAAATGCTAAACTCTAAACTAAAACTTAAACTCTAAAGCTAAAACCTGAACCCTAAACCCTAAACCCTAAAAACCTTAAACCCTAAACCTTAAACCTTAAACCCTAAACCCTAAACCCTAAACCCTAAAACCATAATCCATAAACTCTAAAACTGACAACTCTAAATCATAAACCATAAACTCCAAACACTAAATCCTAAACTAACCCTAAACCTTAAACCCTACTACCCCTAAACCCTAAACCCTAAACAAACTCAAAACCCTAAACCCTAAACTAACCTTAACCCTAAACCCTAAACTTTGAATAAAGTTATCATTAGGAGTAGATCTAAAGAATGACCTAATCCTAACATAGTTATGGTAGCTAAAGAAAATGCCTTCAAGAGACTTTTCCTTGACTATTAGAGATTTGAATACCCTAAACCCTAACCCTGAATCATATTATAATACCATATATTATTGTATAATGTAGCATCACATATTTAAGAATGTAGTGATCTATTTTTGGATGTTCTAAGAAGTTTTAAAATGTTTTAGTATGTTATGGTATCTATAGTCTATATTAATATAAATCATAAATATATTTATTTAATAAATCGATAATGAAATTTGTTAAATTTGAAGTGGGGATTAGGTTGTTGTACCAAAAGGTCATATGTACTATATAATAATTAAGATTTTATGTTCAAAATAAATATTATATGTTGTAGCATTGTATCACATCATATATCATAATATATTATTCTATGCATTTTAAATTCTTTTATTATTTTGCAATCATGCAGTCAAGCATACACTAGAATTATTTATAAAAATGTTGATTTAGACTTTAATTTGGTGGAATTTGGCCAAATTCATAATAAGTAGAGCATGGCATCATAATATACTATTTTAATTTAAAATATGTAAGTGATATGACTAAACTATATAGTTTTTTATTGTTTAAACTAATTTAATGATTTTTTATCTTAAGCAATCCCTTATAATAAAATATAATATGTTATAGTGTATTATAATATAAGATGCCATAACATAGTGCAGCATCATGCATTATAGCATACTATTGTGTATAACTGCTTGTTGTTTAGCATATTTTAGTTTGGTATTGTATGAAGTAGTAGAGTTTGTAGTGGTATAAATCATAAAATTCTGATTTATAGGCTGAGATGATGGGATTTTGCCAAATTCAAGGTAAGCTTTAGGGAACATCATTGGGGGTGTGCTATGGTGTGTCATTTAATCAAAAGAATGGAATTTTGTATCCAAAATAAATGTTCATTTTTCAACTAGATTTTATAATTTTTTTTGCTTAAAGTGATTCATTTTAAGGAGTAATGTAAGATAATATATTATATGAAAGCATTCTAAAAATATAATCTACATTACAATATAACCTCACATATACATGAATGTGGCAGTGTGTTACTAAATGTTATTGTACATTTTAGTATGTTTTACATTTGTTATAATACATTGGGTCAAAACTCACAAAAATATCAATTTGAAGGTTGAGATGGAAAAATTTAGCCAAATTCATAGCACACACCAAGGACCAACACAAAAAATGCTATTTTGTACAATTTATAATAGAAAAATAATAATTTTACAACCAAAATGAACATTATTCATATTTTGAGAAAAATTGTTTTTTATTCCTTTTAAGTGATTTTGATGAGGTGTAGTGTTAGATAATATATTATATTATAGAAAATTATAATATAACATCATATATTATAATATAATATAGTGTCTTAATTCATAGAATAATATGTTTAGCATGATATTGTATATTTAGTTTGAGCTTGCACCATCACAAATCATAAAATGTTGATTACAATGTTAAGATGATGTAATTTGAACCGAATACGTTATTAGGCTTTTGGAAGTATTAAAGGTATATGGAGAAGAGATAAGATTTGAAGAAAATTCTATGTCAAGGACATGGAGGGAGATCCGCTAGGGGAACACACATGCATTAGACATGACATGCGAGGGGTCTATGTCAAGGGCATAGAAGAAGAAAATCTGTTGGAGATAAAGTTTGAATTTGATTTGATTATATGATTTGTGGAAAAAAAAGATCAGCTAGGGATAATAATCTATAATCAACTAGGGATTAAGATTGAATTGACTTTAATTTATTATGTTTTAATTGATGTTGAGGCATATCTGCTAGAGATATGGGCTCAAGTCTGCTGGGGATCGGGTATATGAACCTTCCACTAGGGAAGCAAGTTCAGGCTATCTGTTGGGGATTGGGATTTGAGTTTGATTTAATAGATTTGTTTGGGGATGTATCCATTGGGAATAAGAGTTTGGTTGTATTTCTTCAATTTAGACTCTATTGGGGGAGTTGGTTTAATTTGGATCCACTAGGGAGGTTGGTTTTTGAATTTGATATGCAATATAATAAAATATAATATGTTATAGTGTATTATAATATAAGATGCCATAACATATTGTAGCATCATGCAATGTAATAAAATATAATATGTTATGGTGTATTACAAATTTTCAAGTACAACAATCACTGCTCCATTTGCCGGCCGCTACGAAGTTGCAATCGAGCTTTACATTGATTTCATTTTACTTTAAATCAAATATAAAAAAAAACTATGTATTTACTTTTCAGCTAATTAAATAATTCTAAAATATTTTAAATGCAACACAAATTGATTTCGCTTTATTTCAATTACATTATTATTTTTTATAAACCAAATGGCATCTTAAAGTTTTGAAATAGAAGAAATTTAAACTTTCTATGGAAATAAGATTGAACTATCAACATGCCAATGTCCCTAAACCAGAATGAAAAATTAATCTCACACAAATAACATTAAAGTGAAAGAACATGGAAGTGAAAGGACAAATGATGTGTTATTGAATTAATACTAATGACATAAAGGGGAAGAAACATAAGAATGTCTCATTGAAATCTTCATCTCAATCAGTGTTGTTATTTCAAAATGTGTCTCATTAAAGTCTTCATCTAATAAAATATTTTGAATATATGTTAAACATATAAATTATGTATTACTAAATTGGTACTCTAATCCATTAGATTATATGTATGAAGATTTAGAGTTTAAGAAACACAAAATATTTCAAATTAATGATTGAGAAGCTGAGAAGTTTTTATTGATGTTGGATGGTTTAAGAAGATAAGTTCTTTTAACAATATTTATAGGCATTGATTTGGTTGTTTCTAGAAAAAAGTTATTGCTATGGCATATGACTTGTTTGTATTGTGCTTAAAGCCTATAATAAATTAAAAGCAAAGAGAATGTTCCATTTTCAATATGGTTGTGCTCATAAAAAACTAAGGTTAATTAGCTAACATAAAGATATCAAATGATAACTTTGTGTCAATCTTAATGTATACTTATACAATAGTTAGTTGTCTTCTCATCTCGATCACCCTATGAAACCAAATCATCATATAACTTGATATGACTCTTCTTCTCAAGAGTGTTTAAACTCTTTTTGTCTCCATCTTATCCATTTTATGCCATCTTATAAATGGTAACCTCTAGGATTTGGTGCAATAACTCCATGGTGTACTTATGGTAGTGATGGAGCTTAGGCTTTATATCCTTATAGGACCCAGCTATTTGGTTGATAACTAGAATCCCCAAGATGATGATGTTACGGATGCTTAGAGTAATGGCTAACTCCACTAGCAATCGATCCTCATATTCCTTCATTACAAGGATTGGATAGATAATATGAGAATGATCACATCACATCTGAGAGTTAAGAGAACTATGACTACCCTTGCCTTTCTTGGAATAGTAGATTGTGGTTCTTCTTCTCTTTGAGAAGAAGCCGCACCATCAAAGTACATCTCTTAGCGGTGAATGCTAGTATCCCCTAAATTCATGATTTGTTCATCAGGGAGATCATCACTAAGTAGAGAGTCAGCAGGAAGTGGGGTGTGCTACTAAGATATCTGCTAGCGCTTGTCCTTTCACCGCATGAAGGGGTACAAAGGTAATGTTAAACTGTGAGAAGATCATGGACCATCATGTCAACCATCCAGATAGCATCGACCGTGTCATGAGATGGGTGGATAATTAGCCTCAGCAAGAATTAGATGATGGTTGAGGTAGTATAGTGCATTTTCCTTCCATTTATTATTGGCTTGGGCCAACAAAGCACTAAGGGAGTCATCTAATGCAGCAGAGTAAAGTATGAGCGGCTTGCCCAGGATAGGGGCCACTAGAACTGACAATGTCATCAGGTAATGCTTGAAGTCTTCGAAGGCATGCTCACACTAATCATTCCACTTGAACTTGGCATCTTTTGACAAGTTATGAGAATGGCTAACATCTTCTTAATAGGTTGGATATAAAACATCTTAGATATGCTAACCACCCTTGGAATGATCTAAGTTGAGTTAAACTTTTAGAGGGTGGCATTTGTAATATCATCTTGATCTTCTCCGGATCAATTTCAATTCCCTGGTGTTGGACAACAAATCCAAGGAATTTCCTTGAAGCTACTATGAATGCACACTTCAGGGGGTTCATTTTGAGGTTAAATTGTCTTAACTATTTGAAAACTACTCTCAAGTCAAAGAGATGGTATTCTTTTTCTCTACTTTTGACCATGAGATCAGACTGACTTGATGATGAATGAGTTCATCAAGATTCAGTGGTAGCCCACCGTATAGACCGACATTTTAAGGATAAATGGCTTGACCATATAGCAATAGATTCTGATCGGGGTTCTAAAAGTAGTGTTTATGTTATCTTCAGGGGCTATCTTTATTTGGAATATAATGTCAGGCTCCACTTCCTCCTACAAGTCTATTTTCTCTCCCTTTTATTTTCTTTTTTATTTTCTCTTTTCTTTTCTTTATCTTTTTCTCTTTCCTTTTCTTTTCCTTTTATTTTTAAACTTTGGCCAAGTTCATGAGAATATACTTGTTGACTCTGTGGGAGGTAGTAAGCTGCATCCTTATATATGTCAATCTTATGAACTGTAAATGACTTGAGATCTCCTTTGACATAATAGATGATTCCACCTCTGACAAACTTCATATACTGGTGTAGAGAAGATGGAATTATGTTGTTCTCATGTATCTGTGATCTCCCAAGCAAAGGTTTGAAAGATGTATCTGAGTCTATATTATGAAACTTGGCTTCGATCTTCCAATCATCTATGAGGGCAACACTATGGAGCCTAAGGCTTATTGACCTCACTTTTGGAGTATTCAATCTTCCCATTTTAGATTTGAGTCTTCTAGATACTAAGACTTCCATAGTCATAAGACACTTCTAAATTAGGTAAACACTTTAAGCTTAAAGACTTAGAAGGGTTAACCATAGGGTTAGGTTATGCCTTAGGGATTAGGATAATCCACTACCCTACAACCCCAATCTATGTTCACCTTCTCAAACCAAACATCAAGTTCAATTCAAACATCAAATTCAAATCCAAATCCAAACCCAAAAAAAACCAAATGATGCCATGATTAAATCCAAACTTGAAACCCTTCCTAAGCCATATGATCCACCAGACTTAGCCAAATTTTAATCTAAATCAATCCAAAATCAATTGATTTTCTCATAATCATTTTATATTTTCAATCATCTTCCTAAATATAAATCAAATCTACATTCAAATGATCAAAACTAAATGAAACTAAATCAAATTAAATTAAAACCCTTCCTAAGTCATATAACCTATCCCACTGACTTAGCCAAATCTTAATCCAAATTAAGTCAAACTCAATTGATTTTCTCACAAATCAATCATATATTCAAACATCTTAACAAATTTAAAAAATACATTTAAATCATCAAAATTAAATCAAACCAAATCAAAATCCAAACTTAGCCACATGACTCAACTCCATGGACTTAGCCAAATTCCATCATTCCAAAACCCAAATTCAATTGATTTTCTCATGAATCAATCATGCCTTCAATCATATTCTAAATATAAATGAAATCTATATCATCAAGGCAAAAAATCAACAAATCAAACCCAACTTAACCCATTTGACTTGAAATGTTCAAATGAACCAAAACCCATTTGAACCCAAGCTAATTGCAATTGAATTTATATATCAATCCCAAATCCATATATAAACTCAACTAAATCAAACTCAGCCCAAAATCAAACCAACTAAACCCAATTGGTCCACTTGAAAGTGGCCAATTGACCATTTATTGAGCTAAGTTCTAATCTTCCCAAATTGGATTGAAATCATGATTGTTGATCACCCTAGGTTGATCATTTATCAAATTAGGTCAAACCAAGTCAACTTGGTCATTTGACCAAGTCAACCCCTTAACTCATATGAACCCCTAGCCAAATTGTAACTTTTCAAATCCAAACCATTATTTCATACTAAATCAAAATCATTATTTGAATATGACTTGACCATCAATTGAGTGAAACCAAACCCAATTTGTCCTCTTGACCCAAGTTGACCCAAATTGACCTAAAAGACCAAATTAGGTCAAATCAAATATAAATCAAATTGATTGCAACTAATGGCTCAAGTTCATTCTAAATTGATTGTTGAACTTGACCAAAGCCATGATTGGACCCAATTGAACCCAATTGACCTACTTAGCCCAAATTGACCTAAATGTTCAAGTTGGTCTAAAAAAACTCCAAATTAATCAAACCAAAGCCTACAATAATCTTCTATTGGTCAACTAAACCCAAACCAACACCCAATGACCAATTTTACCAATTTGGTCAAATTGGTCAACTCATTTAAATGAATTCAAATGAGCAAAATCAAATCTAAGCCAAACTAAACCAAACCAATTGAACCAAAATATCCCAAATGATCATATGAACTTGACCAACCTGACTTTGACCAATTGTCAACATGACCCAACCTAACAATTTGACCTAAATGAGTCAAATTGAGCTAACAAATCAACTCCAATTGACTTGAAATTTGGGCTAACCCACTTTTGGCTTGTGTAAATCTACCCAAATCAAATCCAATGTTAAATGATCATTCTACCTTTGGGTCAAGGGCATCACATGAGACAAATCACCCATAAGTGGTCATTTCCATTGCCACTTGGTACTCTCCAATGGTCCACCTGGCACTAGGACTACCAACCTAACCCAAGGGGTGGTTGGGCCATGATGGGAGGTGAAATCACTCACCCTCTATTAGAGCATTTGAAACCCATAGGACACATGATTCCTCCTTGGTAGCCACCTCCACACCTTCAGACAACTCACCTCCTCCCTCCCACCACTACTCCCACGAGATGGTTGGGCCACTAAAAAAGCCATCCCACCATCCAATCAAGATGAAGGGTACACCCCTCATTTATACTCAAACACATACAAAATCATTCCTCAAAGCCTAGCTACCCAAGTCAAGCTGAGCCATTCCCTAGCTCCCAAGCTCATTCTTTGATCAAAAAAAATGTCTGTCTAAAAGGACACTCCCATTTCTAACCTTCTCTATTTCTCAAACTCAAATTAACTTTGCTTCCATAGGCCTCATCGTAAGAATGAATCATCTCCCAAGATTTTTGAGCACTAGAGGTGGGATTTTGATCAAAGCCAAGCTCTAAATCATTGATTCATGGCCTTTTAGTGAACATCAATTGATCCAATTGTTGCTCAAGGGCTTCATATACTAGATGAAGCTTCTTCAATTGTTCAAGCCGGTCTTGAGCTCGAAATGCTTCCAAAATTGATCCTTAGGAAAAAGGTTGGAGCTTTTGAAGAAAATGTGCATCTCATGTGATCTTGACTGTTAGATCCCCTCCACGATGTCATGAAGATGTGGGATCTTTTGAGTGATCGAGCTTAGATAAAAGTGAGCAATGTCGGACAAACTCCATTCTCCCCCACTCGCATGGCGTTAGATCATGCATCATCCATTCTACATGATCAGAATGGACGATCATGACTAGATCAACTAGATTGATCTAATTTAATCCTATTAATCTATGAGATTAATCATAGTTGTCTGATCTTAGCTCGGATGACAGACTAGAAAGCATGTCCACCATCATCACAAAGGCGCTAAGTTAGATAAGTTTTAAGTAGCCAATCCCGCGATGCCATGTGGAAAGCACATTGCATCAACATGCCACATGGCGCCAACAGGATTAGGCAATTAAGCTTAATTAATCATTTTTAATGGCTGAAACTCCTAAATATTAAAAATTATAGAAATAAAAATGCAAATAAATACTCATTTTAAAGATATTTGAGAATTAATTAAAATGATCTTAACTAAAAAAGTAATTAAAGTTTATTTACAAAATTGATTAGTTTAATTACTTCTTAATTACTTGAGCAATTAATCCCAAATTTTGTGGGTTAATTTAATAGGATGACCTCTACCTCCCATGATTTTATTGGATTTATTGCTCACTTAATTAAAATTTACAAATTAAACCTTAGCTACTCTTTTAAGTTAATTAATGATTAGTTAATCCCATGAATAGTAATTTAATTAAGTTTATTAATCATTGTTCAATAAGTGAACTAAGGAATAGGGTTGGGACCCCTAAGTTCATTTTCACCCTTTTAAAATGAAATTAATTAAGATTTAACTAATTAATTAAATAACTTTAATCAAATTAAATTATAATCACATCAAACATTAATTAATTAAATCATGGGGTAGATCTTTAGGTGTTTAAAAACCTAAAGGAGTTTAATGAAATTATGGTTAGTCCACATGTGTGGAAAACCAGAGAATTAATTATTAATCTAATTAACTATTAATCATGAGCCAATTGCATTTGGCCCTTTTATTTCTAGGATCATTGCAAGTTTATTTTCCATGAATATCATATTAGCTCATAATTATTTAGTTAATTACTTTAAGGTGACATAGGTAAGGTAATTAATTCATTTAATTAAGGGTTCAACAATTAACCCATAAAATCAACTTAATTACATTTCCTTAAATTAAATCACTAATGTGAGAATGGGTTTAAAACAAGTGATGATTTCTCTTCTCCTCTTTAAATCAAATCAAATCCAAAACTTAATTAATAAAAAAAGCTTTGGTTTGCTTTAAATAATATTTGATTTGATTGTCCTTAAGAACTAGCTTGGTTGAATGAATCACATGCTTATATTTGATTGTCCTCTTTCGATCATGTTAAATTTGGTATGTCATTTGAATTCATGCATCCATCTTTTCAAAATCAAGTAAGTCAAAATGGATTTCCTTTATGTAAGCTTGCATGTGTTGATTTAATTTAATATGTGTGTGGCTATTATTACTATTAAATCAAAATGTATTTTTTAAAAGCTTATAAATGAACAATAATATGTGGTATGATGCTAGTTATAAATACATAAGAAATGCATGTGCTTATAGCTTAAATGTATGAATTATGAGTTCACTTTCCTCTATTCATGTGTTGATTTATATAAGATTGAATGGTAATGGGTATATAGTGGACATCCAGGAACATGAGGCTTTAGCCCCAAGGAGGTCATTTGATTACCTCACTTGCATGGTTTAACAATGGCACGTACCCATTTGATTTCATTCTTATGTATTTCAACATTAGAATTTGGATAGAGTTTTAATTCATATATATATAAATGATTCAATAAAAAAATTCAATATTTGCATGGTTTTCTTTCTCCCATTTATGTATACATCCATGTGTGTCCAAGAAAAGCAAGTATATAGTTTGGACATCCCAAGAATATGCTTTAGTTAGCCCCAAGGAGGTCATTTGATTACCTCACTTCGGATTAATAATGATAAGTACTTGCCTATATCTTTGTACATGTATATGTGATTAGTGAATGAAAATCCCATTTTACATTAAAATTGCATGCATTCATAATTGACTAAGTGGTTGAATTAATTGACATATGATTTGGAGCTTACTTTCTATGTTCATGTGATTTACATATGTTTGAATGCAAATGGGTATATAGTCTGACATCCAGAATGAGGGTTTAGCGAACTCAAGGAGGTCATTTGATTACCTCACTTCCTGTTTTAACGGCTCATAATTTCATTCTTATGTCAAGAATAAAGTTTTAAATTAATATGTTTAAATAATTCAATCAAACAAAATATAAATCTTAAACATACACATACATTCATCATTTAAGTGTGCTAAAATATGCATGTATAATACACTTAGATTAAATCATAATCATGTTACATGTGATGGAAAGGATTTATTTAATATATGTCATGTGGTAGTAATTTAATTAAATTAATCTTAATATGATGGCTTTCATTTTGAATAGGATTATTTAAAGTGAACCTAAATTTAGAATAATTAAATCATTTAATAAACCATTCACTAAAGAGAATGAAATTAAATTAATATACTTTAGAAAGTGAGTTAAGGTAGGGATGAAGAGGGCAATCCTCTTTTCCTCTCTTTATACCACTTAGTTGTTAAGTGTAATCAAATGAAACAAAAGAAAAATACAAATTAAAATTCTCAAATCAATTAAACTACTTCAAGTGAAATCAACCTTTCATGTTAAATTGAACCCTTCTACACAAAGAAAATACAACACTAATGGCTAACAAGACTTATCACACAAGCCTTAATACGCACAATAGAATTAAGTCACCACTTCTAGCTCTAAGTTAGGATGGTGTATGATGTGATGTATGTTTTCTTTCATGATGTATTATTTTAGATTAGATGTTAGGGTGTATGCTTGAATATAGCTATTAGACAGCCTAATCATGTTGTAATTATGCTTAAGGAATGATTAAAAAAAGGTGAATGATTTTTTTTATAGCTTAAATCCTTAAGCATAATCCAAGTTAGGACAGGTGGGCTTAGTTACCCATGTGTAGTGCTAAGTCCAAATTATAAATACAACAACTTGGGATTATTTGTATATTTAGCTAACATCCATTTGTAGGTGTAGCTAGATTTACTTTTCCCACATAAGTATAATTTTTACAATAGGAACTAGGATTAGTGCTTTGGGGGATTAGGATGAGCAAGGCTTTGTCTGGGGTACCACTGTGATGCCTTTGAAGCAAGCACCATCAAATCAAGGAAGGAACCAAAATCAAAATGGAGATATGAAGAAAGAAGACCCCCATAGCATTTAATAATTATAATTATTCTTTCATATTCGGGTTGTATAAGGGTAGAACTTGGCTACCCATCTTTTCTCTCTTTGGGTTATGCTGACAGTATCGACCTTTTTTCTTTTATGATAGTTTATATAATTGTTTGAAGTTATGTTTACATTGTATGCATTAGGATGGCATGCTTTCCATAGTTTCTTAAATGATTGATGCTTTAATGTATGGCTTGGATATGATTAGGCTCTTAGGATAAAATAACTTTTCCCAACTAATCACTCATAACTAAATTTTAAATAACTCATAACCTCATCATATAGCCTAGGACATAAAATATAATTAAAGATTTAGCAACAGTTGTATGGTTGTATGTTTCATATCATGCATGCATATTCTTCTCTCTTGAATGAAAGATCTCCATCCTTGCGATAAAGGAATGCTTGACTGAGGGCATCCTTGTGGTGGAGAACACCTTCTTCTAGTGATTTGACCCATAACCTATTTCATCATGCATTTAGGCATAAGAAATCATAAAGCCTCTGTCAAAATGATGTGTCTAAATTGAAATAAAATTTGAAATGATTTTGCATCTATAGATTAAGTCATATGCTCATATCACTCATACTCTAGTCTCTTAGGGGTGTGTTTAGGACTTTAGTCTCTAATTAAATAAGTACATGTCATTTTTTAGAATGAGCTCTCAAACCCTCCCTCTTAGACAAAAGACTTCTCTTAGATACTAAGAGTTCCTCAGTCTTATGACACATCTAGTGATTAGGTGGACAATCAACATAGCCTTAGAAACTTAGAAGAGTTAGCCATAGGAATAGGTCATGCCCTAGGGGTGTTAAGAAAATTTCCCTACCCACTAGCTTGAACCACATTCCTCACTTCCTTCCTTCAAGTCAAACTCCAAATAAAATCAACATCAAACTTAAATCAATTATAGCCTAATTGATTTTCTCCAAACTCAAATCAATTCTATATGATTGAAATCCATGATTGGAACCAATGATTGAAATTCCAAGTTTGAAATATTTCCTAAGTTCTTTGATTTCCTCTTAAAACTTAAAATCAAGTTCAAACCATCTCAAATTCATAAAATTTTCTCACAATTTATATTCTCATTTATATTCATATATAAATGAAATATAAATTCAAATCAATCAAACTAAATCCATTCAAATCCAAAATTCCAAATCTTTTAAGTCCTTTTCTATTTCCTTTAAATATTTTTATCATTTATCAAAACCATTTCAAACAAATTATTAATTCAAAATCAAACCATTAAATCAACTCAAATTCATTCAAATCAAAAAAATCACTCAAATCAAAAATGTTTTCATCAAATCAAATCAAAATCAAACATCAAAATCATTCAAAATTCAAAACTTAAAAACTCAACTAGTTCAAAAAAAAAATCATCATTTGACCACTTGACAATATATTTCATTCAATGTGACCATTATATCAACCAAACTCATCAAATAATGCATGTACTTATCATTTCAGTGACCTAAAATACCTGAATATTCTAAACCTCATCATGATCAACAATCATAATGAGATGATCAATCACTCAAACAAGTCAAACTTAAGGGTTGACAGTCAAATCCATGATCACCATAGGCCAAAGATTGAAACAATGATCTAAGTTCATTCATGATCAATGTTTGAGCTTGACCAAGTCAACATTTGAGCACCCTTGGCCAATTGACCCAAGTTGACCCCAACTTGACCTAAAAGTCAAAATGTGTCAAAACTTGATCTAAAACCAAATTGATTGAAACCAATGGGTCAAGTTCATCCCAAAATGATTGTTGAACTTGACCAAAGCCTCTAGCCAACTAGACTACCTAATTGACCTTGAACTAACGGCCTAAAGGATCATATTGAGCCAAATTCAAAATTAAAAAATTTATTGGAAACAAAGATACCAATCCATTTCATGTGACCAACTAAACCTAAACCAACCCATGACCTAACCCAAATAGGTCAAATGGGTCAAATTGTCAACTTGACCCATTTGACCTAAATGAACTCAATTGAACCAAATTCAAACCTCAACCAAATTTAATCAAACCAAAACCCAGAACATTTCAAATGGTCATATGAACTTGACCCCTTGGTTTGACCCAATTTGACCAATTGGTCAAATAAGTTGACCCATTTTGATCTAAATGGGTCAACATGAGCCAAATCAAATCAAACCAACTCCAAATTCAATGAAACTTGGCCAAACCTATTTTCTCATCATACCAAATATGCCCAAACTGAAATCAAGGTCAAATGACCATTTTACCCCTAGGTCATAGGGTAAATTTTGGCCAAATCCACTTGGAATTTGGTCAAATCCTCTCCATAACCACTTAGCACCCTCTTAATGGATCAAGTGAACACTAGGGAGTGTGGTTCAATGGGTTTGGGTCAGCCCAACCTAGCCCAATGGCCGACCACATGCCTTGAAATGGAGCACATTGAATCCTCCTTCCACTCAATTCAAGCACATGGCCACCTCACCCACTTCTTCCCAAAATCAAATTCAAAGACATCCTAAACATCTAACAAACCCATGGCATAAGCTCAATTGGATCAAAATGGCAAGGAGGCTTGCGGTTGTCGATTTCCCTTGGGAGATATACTCCCCTAATTCAACTCTTCACTCTTGCTAATTGATTGAAGCAAAGAACTCGAGGAAGCCCTAGCTACTCTTCTCAAGCTTGAGAGTTTGAACTTCCCATTTCTCAATTTCTCAAGCTAAAAATAGGGGGAGAAAACCAAAATCCAATCTCACTCCACACTTAAAACTAGCCCAATTCCCTTTGCAAGCTCCCTGAGGGACCCCAATCGAACTTTGTCTAACTTTCCCAAGCTCCAAAAAGGGGTGCTAGTTTGATCAAAGTGCCGGAGTTCAAGGTGGAGTTGGCCTCTAAACCACCCAACTCAAGACCTCAAAATAAGCTTTGTCTCCACTAGAAGCTTCTCCAAAGGAATGAACAGGTGATCACCTCGGCAAGGTAAACCATTTTCCAATCTTAATCTAGCCATAGTGTGGAACTTTATGAAAGGAATTTTCCTTACATGATAAACTAGCCATTAGATATGATCTCCATTGTATGATGAAGGTGTTGGCTAAATTTTAGCCTAATCTAAGCTCAATCGAGCCAAGATCTTGCCCTAGAATATGGACGATCTCCATACTCATAGGGAATTATAAGGATGAATCTCTAGCCATCCATCCGTGCATTTTGGATGGACGGTCAAGATTAAAACACGTAGCATCCCACTTTTCACTCTTTAGAACCATGGCTTTAATCTCAATGATCTTGATGGTGAGGAGAAAGCATAGCGTTCTGATGTGGCACTATGTGATAAGTTAAAGACCCAATCCACCATGTGGAAGTGCATCATTGTGGTGTCCCATGTCGATGGGATTAAACATATAATTAGGCTTTTTTATTATTTAATCACCAAACCTTCTGTTGACCTCATTTTTGGAATGAGCTCTCAACCCCTCCATCTTAGACATAGGACTTATACTTTAAGAATTCCTTAGTCTTAAGACACATCTAGTGATTAGGTGGACACTTAACCTAGCCCTAGAGACTTAGAAGAGTTAGCCATAGGAATAGATCATGCCTTAGGGGTGTTAGGAAAATTTGCCTACATTATAGCTTGTACCACATTCCTCACTTCCTTCATTCAAGTCAAACTCCAAATTAAATCAACATTCAATTCCAACCTAATTGATGTTCCCTAAACTCAAATTAACTCCAAATAATTGAAACCCATGATCCAAAACTCAAATTAAAATTCCAAAAATCTTTCATAAGCCTTTGATTCTATCTTATGGACTTAGCTCAAATCAAATCCAAATCAATTCAAATTCAAGAAATTTTCTCATAAACCATTTATATTCTCATTTATATTCACAAATATAAATGAATTATAAATTCAAATATCAAAACCAAATTCAAAACTCAAACTCAAATTCAACCAAAATCCAACCTAAGCCTTTCAAGTCAAATTCTTGAAATTAGCCAAATCAAACTCAAATCAAGCCAAACTCTTGATTTTTCTTCATGATTCAATCAATCAATCATGAATCCAAATATAAACATAAACTTCAATCCTCAAACAAAACTAAATTCAAAAATCAAAAACTCATGTTCACCTTTTGACTTGAAATTGTCAAATGAATCAAAACACATTTGACTCCAGGTCACTTACAAATGGATTTATATTTCAATCATAAATACATATGTGAGTTCAACCAAACTTGAATCAAGCCTTGATCAAGCCAACTATACCCAATTGGCTCACTTGATCCAAAGTGGCCAATTTGACCTACATAAACCAAAATTCAATTCAACCTAAATCAAAATAAATTAATCCAATCCAAACTTCATGTCATATTTGTTGATCATCATAGGTTAATCAATTGTCATGAAATGGGGTCAAACCAAGTCAACTTGACCAAGTCAACCATTTAACCCATGAACCCAAACTAGCCAAATTGCAGCCAAACCAAATTTAGTGCAACCAATGGCTCAAGTTCACTCAAATTGATTATTGAACTTGACCTTAATTAAACCCAATTTGGCCAATTGGCCAACTAGACTCAACTTTATTGACCATGAACTTGACCTAAGGTTCAAATCAAGCCAAAATCAAATATAAACCAAATTGATTGGAAACAAAGATACCAATCCATTTCAAATGATCAACCAAACTCAAACCAAGCCATGATTCAAACTAATTTGGTCAATTGGGTCAAATCGATCAACTTAGCCCAAATTGACTTAAAGGATCAAAGTGGCCAAAATCTAAATTAAATCCAAATTAATCCAAATCAATTGAAAACAATTGAACCAATATACTCCAAATAGCAATTTGAACTTGACCCAACTCTTGGTTTGACCTAATTTGACCAATTAGTCAACCTAACCATTTTGACGATTTGACCCAAATGGGTCAATTTAACAAATTAAACCAATTGAACTTCAAATGGCATAAAATTTGGTCCAACTTACTTTTGACTTATTTAAAATCTGCCCAAATTAAATTTGTCAAATGACCACTTTTCCCTTGGGTCAAGGGCATTCCATGAGAAAAGACACTTTCCCAAGTGGTCACTTCTCTCTTCCACTTACCACTCATCCATTGGTCCACACACCAAGGACACTTATTTTTTGACCCAAGGAGTGGTTGGGGCAGCCATGACTCATGGGGAGGTGAAATCACCTCACCTCTCCCATTGGAACACTTGGCATGAAGGACACTCACCTCCCTATGGCTAGGACACCCACTTGTCCTTCATGGTAGCCACTTTAGCCAACCAAGGGAGCAACCTAGGATGATTCTCTTCCATTCCCAAACCACCCCAAGCCAAATGACATGAGTTTGGAGCCAAATTTTTTTTTAAAAAAGTAGATTTTAGTTTATTTTTGTTCACTTTTTATTCTAAGGTTTTAGTGGTTGAAGGAAACCCTCATTCTTCTCATTCACCCTCTCTTAGAGCTCCCAAAGCCATTAGCAATCACATCCACTTTATTTTGGAGAGAAATACTCCAAAATAAAGGGGATTTTAACGAGGAAATGATGATTACCAGAGGAAACATCTTTTCGATGTGAAGGCGAGCATCTAAAGCTTAGTCTAAGGATTCTTCCCTCACTCGATAGCGCGCTCGAGTCACCACCCCTGCCAAAAATCATCCACGGTGAGGTAACCTTCAAAAACTATTACGGGATCCTTCTTTTTTATGATGGTTTTCCATAATTTTAGGAATCTATTCTGAGACAATCCCATTTTTATTTTAAATCATCTCAAGAATTTTTTTTGGTGTGATTCAATGCAAAAATGAGTCAATTTGGACAAGTTTTTACATAGAAATCCTATTATTTTCTTAAAAAAATCTTGAAATCATTGTTCATCCACCGCCATCGATCCCATAGTTTGTGGGATCAAACGGCTCTGATCGCGTGACCCCGGGCCTTCAAATTTTCTAATGAGATCAGCCTTTTGATCCCTCACAATCACTGATCACGATCAAAATCGATTCTACCGTCGGACGGTCTAGAGCAAGCTTCGGGTCATTCTTTGTGGGTTGACCGGTCATTTTCCACCCATCTGGCTGATGTGGCACCGCACGTGAATTATATGATATTGTATGGTGCGCGTGTCCAATCGCACAGTGTCATATGGTGCCTCATTGCCATGTCAGTGCTGCGCAGATTTTTTGATCTAAAAAATTAATTAAAATCACCTAAAACTTCATAAATACATTGAAAATAAAATACTCAACCAAAATTTGCAAACAAGGGCATGTTGGATTCACCTTTAGAGGAATCAACAAACCCAAAATCCTTAAATTTTTGAATATTTTGAGCTTAATTTGAGTTTTAGTAAAAATCAAACTTTTTTAATTAAACCAAAAATACATATCAGATTAAGTTGAAATTTCTAGAGATTACAATTGATGTTAAAATGCGCCTACCATAAATATTTCAAGTCAAATGACCTTTAAAATAAAAGATTTGTGTCAAATGATTTATTTTAATAAATTAAATTAGTACAATTCATAAAATCACTTAAATCAATTGAAACTTCTGAAATTCATAACTAATTGTAGAAAAATTCAAAAAATACAAACTTATGTTCATTTTAAAGATACTTCAGAGGAGAATCCAATAAAATTGTTTTTTTATTGAATTTTGATTGTAGATTTTTCTTAATTAAGGTTTAATTAAAAAATTAATAACCCCAATTACTCCTTGTGACTTCATTAATTAATTCCAAACTTCTCAGGCATGTTTAGTGGGATGATTTCTACCTTCCCTAATTTTCTTAGAATTTATTAATGAGTTAACGGGAAATTAACTAATGAACCCCTAATCACTCTTTTAATGTAAAGGTTAATTAAGCATGTGAATAGTGGTTTAATTCTTTGATTAAGATAATTAAACTTTGTTTAAGTGATTAGAGGTTTATGGAATGATTTTGGAATATTTTCTTCAACTATTCCCTAAACCCCTTTCTTCCTTAAATCCAAATCTAATTAAGGGTTAATCCACTAATGATCTACTTAATTAATCAAATCAAATTTCAAAACCAAAATTAATCTAGAAACTTAATCACCTAAAATCCTTCTTGGGTAGATACTTAGGTGTTCAATAACCTAAGTAAACATAAGGAAATCATACATATCCCATATGTGTGGGGTTATGAAAGTACTTAAATTAAACTCTTTAGCTTAATTAATCATTAATTGAGCCAATTGCATTAGGTACCTTTCTTTCTAGGATGCATTATTGGTTTAAATTTTTTTTATGTCATATATTGGCTCATAATTATTTGATTAAATATGTTAAAGTGGTATAGGTAAGGGTAATTAATGAACTTAATCTACAACTTAACCTAACCAAAAAAAATTAATAATCACCTAAAATTAAACTAAAATAATGCACACATGTGGGAATGGGTAAGGACCAGTAAACCTTCTCACACTTTCCTAATTCAAATCAAACTCAAAGCAAAAAATGAAAGTCTCTTTAAACAACTTTTGATTCTCTTTAAATGATCTTACTTCATAAGATTGTCTTTAAGAATTAATTAGAGTGAATGAAATTACATGCTTACATCACTTTATTTCTTTCCTAGCATGCTAAATGTGTATGTCATATGAGTTTTATACATTCATGCTTTTCTAAAATCAAATTCAAAATGAAATGTTTTCTTTATGTCAAATTACATGTTTTGGCTAAAGTAAGAATATGAGTGGCTATTATCACTATTAAATTCAAAACTATTTTTAAAATTTATAAATCAAATACCTAAAATTGAAAGTGTGCTACTTATAATTATTTTGCATGTGGATATAAATATGAAGATGTGCATGTAGCCTTCCTTCTCTTTTCTTTTAGTATGGTTTTGAATAGGATTTGACAAAGTGTATAGTTCATTTGAAAACAACATAACACTTGCCTAATTCTCTTCCTATTCATTCCTATACTATTACTTTAGAAGGACATCTACATTTGCACATATAAATTTCATAAACAAAATAAATCAACCAACACAAACTTTTTGCATCTTTCTTTTCCATTCATTTCTTTTGTATACATGCTTGTATTTAAAAGTGGTATATTTAGTCTGGACAACATTCGCGTTTTGTAGCCCTAAGAGGTCTTGTACCTTAGTTAAAATGGCATTGTACTCACTTATGCCTTTCATACATACATGTGTGCATGTGAAAATGGATAAGAAAACCTCTTTTCTACTTAATGCATCATCATAAACATTTTCTTAAGTAACTCACTTAGCATTCTCTTTCCATGCATTTCTTTTTGTACATGTACATGTATTTAAAAAAGTGGTATATTAGTCTGGACAACTCCAAGGTTACGAGGCTTTAAGTAGCCCTAAGTAAGTATTGTACCTTACACCCTTGGTTAAAAATGGCATCATACTCACTTATGTCTTTTATACTTGTAAATGTGCATATGAAAAATGGATAAAAGAATCACTCTCTTCTACTTAACAAAATCATGCATACATGAAACATTCCAAATTTTTAAGTAACTTAGCATTCATCATAAAATATGCTAAACATTCCCATTTATATGTATAGATATGCTTAGGATCCATTCATATGCATGTTATACACATGGAAAAGAAATAAAATGTTGTGTGTTTTGTGATAGTAATTCACTTTAATCTTAAAATTCCTTTTGAATAGGTTTGTTTAGAAAATCTAAACTTATGATTAATTAAAAAATAATAATAAAACATTCACTAAATAAAATCATTAATGAATCTAGCTTAGAAATCACTTAAGGTAGGGAGGAAAAGAAGTTCTCTTCTCTTTTCCTCTCTTTACAATGTTTAGTTAAGTAGGTTCATTCAAACTAAATCAAATTATCAAATAAAATTAACCCATATCAACTAAATAACTTAAATGAGACTACCCTTCTAAGTTGAACCTTTTCACACTTAAAAACTAGCTAAGCATACCACACAAACCTTCTATGGCACACACATTATGCTAAATCACCAGTTTTAGTCCTATGTTAGGGTGGTGTATGGTTTAATGTTTATTTTTATTTTGTAATGTAATGTTTTAGTATGGATGTTAGATGTGCATAGAATGAATGGTAGGATGATTTAATCTAATCATTATCTTGGATGTGCTTAAGGTGCTTTAATAAAATGTAACTTGCTTTTTTTTGCGACCCTTAAGCATGATCCAAAATGGGCTAGGTGGACTTGGTTACCCATGTGTGCTAAGTCCAATTTGTTTATATACATGCTTGGGAATGTGTGGTTTGTTTAGCTAATCTCATTTTAGGTTTTAGTTAGATTTACTTTTCCATGTACCTTTGCAATTAGGATTTTGGAATGATTATTATGGGGATTAGGATGAGCATTGGTTATGCCTTATACCATATGAAGCCTTTGGAGCATCCACCTTCCAACCATCAAAAGAAGGAACCAAAGAAGAAAGAAAAGAAAGTAAGAAGAAAAGAAGAATGAAGAAATGAAGCTTGAAGACCCCCATAACAATGAATTCTTTACTTAATTTTACTTAATTCATTTGTAATCTGAGTTGTATAAAAGTAAAGCTTGGCTACCCAATTTGTTTTTTGGGTTAGTGCGGTGGTGCCCAACCACAAATGACCTTGTATTCTTTTGCATTAGCTTTATAAAATGTGTGATGTTTTGCTTAGCTTGTGCATTAAGATGACATGTTTTCCTAGTTTCTTCCTTGCTTTGATGTATGGCCTGGATGATAATTAGGCTCTTAGAAAAATAAATCTTCTACCAAATTAATCAACTCAAAATTAAAAATAAGCAACTCATAACCTCACTTAAATCCTAAGCTAAAATCAAGATAAAAGAATTAGCAACCCAGATGGATGAGTATTTCTCTTACAACATCATGCACAATAACATCTTGTTTTACTCTTGATTGGAGGCTTCCACATTTGCTAAAGAAACTTGACCTTTGAGAGCCATGGTGGAAACACACCTCCTCCTTCTCTGATTTTGGCCAATAATTTTACTTTCATGCATTAAGCATATGAATCCTATAAGCAAGTCAAATGATTGTCCAAAAATGAAAATAACATGTAATATGATTTTGCATTAGATTTAGGTCATTTTGCATGCCTTACATGATCTAGTCTCTTTAGTGAGTTTAAGGACTTAGTCTCTTTCTAAATAAATAGCCTAGCTATCTTGCATAAAGCATATGACTTGCCTACATGAATTTAAAATCATAGGAGGAGTCAGTTGACGGTGGCCACCCCCAGATGGTTGTAAGTCTAAATGGTGGTTTGTCCTCTCTTGGAGAGGCGAATACCCATTTTTTGCCTTAGATTTAGGGTCTTTTGGCCCTCACCAAAGCTCCTAGATTTAGGTTAAGGTTGCTTCTCCCTTCTATGGCCATAAGCATAAATCCTCACCTCTTAGGCATTTCCATAACCTTGTATTGTGGAATTATGAGCCCTAAACTTATAATAAAATTCAACTCAAACAAATAATTCCCTCAATTTCAAAATGTAAAGCCCAACCATAGGATAGTTTGGGATGTTTACTAGGCTTCCTAGTATCCTAAACATCCCCTCCTTATTTGGCTTGATAAGAACTCCCTCCTCATGATCGATCCCACTTGATTTTCAAAAATAAACTAATTGATAGTCCTACCTATTGAAATCTTTGGAGAATGATCATTTACCTTAATAGAGTATTCCTAAGAATCTCATTCCTTAAGAATTAACTATGAGGCTTTTAATGAACCCGGGTTTAAAATAAACCTACTTTACTTTCCCATGTAAAGTAGGGTAAGAATCTATGGTATCTACCCATAGTCCTTAAGTCCTTATTGAGGTGATTAGGTCCATTGTAGGGTGGTGACTTCCATCTTTGAGATAGTACCTCTCCTCAATGTCATACCGATCACCCTAATAAGAACATATGGATCTACGTGTGTCCCGACCAAAATGGTATTTTTTTTCATTTATCCTCTTCAAGAGGATAGATGAATATTTCACCACACTTCCTAAATTCATATCTAAGCCTAGAAAAATCAAAAATATGAAATAAATTGCATTGAAAAGATAATTGAACATAGAATATAAAATTGATTTTAATTGATTTTGAATGGTTCTTTTCTCTGAATTTGGGTTTTATTAAATGTTATTTTTTAATTACTAATTACTCCACTGATTAATCAAAACTTCTTGTGTATGATTGGTGGGATGACTCCTACCTCCCTAATTTTCTTGGGATTTATTGGTGGCTTAATTAGAGGAACTGCTAACTCATTCCTTAATCACTCCCTTAATATAATTAGGCTTAATTAAGGGTATAATTAGTGGTTTAGCCCTCTGATTGAGTCAATTAAGATTTGATTAAGTGAATATGAGGTTTAGGGAATAATTTTGAGATACTTTCCTTAAGATATTCCCTAAACCCCCATTTCTTCCTTAATCCATCTTTAATTAAGGGTTTATTCACTAATTACCCCTTAATTAATTTCATAAAATTCTAAAACTTTCTAACTCAATTAATCTATCTTGGGTAGATGTTTAAGTGTAAGTATAAATAAGGAAATCAAAATCAAATCCAACTCATGTGTGAGGGGTTATGAAAGTACTTAAGTTAAACCCCTTAGTTTAATTAATCATTAATCATGAGCCAAATGCATTAGGCCCTTTCTTACTAGGTGCATTGTTGATTTAAATTCCTGTGTAGTTTTATGTCATCTCATTAGCTCATTATTATTTGATTAACTATGCTAAGGTGGTATAGGTAAGGGTAATTAATTCATACCTAATCATAAATATAATATGGATCTAATCATCTAAAAATTGAATTTAAATATCATACACATGTGGAATGGGTTAGGAACAACTACCTCACATTTCTCAAATTAAATCAAACTCTAAACAAAATCAAACCTTCTTTAAAAATAACTTGATTTGCTTTAAGCTCTCTTATTTTATAAGATTATCTTTAGAAATTAATTAGGGTGGATGAATTTACATTGCTTTCATCACTTGATTTCTTTCCTATCATGCTAAATGTGTATGTCATATGGATTTCATGCATTCATGCTTTTCAAAAAAAATTTAAAAATGAAAATGTTTTCCTTATGTCAAATTGCATGTTTTGGCTAAAGTAAAATTTGAATGGCTATTATCACTGTTAAATTCCAAATTATTTTCAAAATATATGAATCAATTACCAAAATTGAAAGTGTGTTACTTATTTTTTTATTTATAAGTTTGCATTTGAATATAAAAATGTGTCTTATGTTTGCTTCCTTTCTTTTCTCTTAACATGGATTTGAATAAGATTTGCAAAGTGTATAGTTCTTTTAAAAGAACATAACACTTGCTCAATTCTACTCTTATCCCCTTCCATGTTATAACATAAGAAGGATCTTGATATTCACACATATAAATTGCATAAGCAAATCAAACAATCAAGTATAACGTTTTGCATCCTTTCTTTTCTATTCATATCTTTTATACATATGCTTGTATTTAAGGAAAGTGGTATATTAGTCTAAACAACCCCGGGATTGCAAGGCTTTAAGTAGCCCTAAGTAGGTCTTGTAACTTACACTTCTAATGCTTGGTGTATCATACCCACTTATGCTATCATACATTCATGTGTGCATGTGAAAATTGGATAAGAAACTCCCCTTTTGTACTTAATGAAAATCATGCATCATAAGCATTCAAATTTTGTTAAGTTACTCATTTAGCATTCATCATAAAGTGTGCTAAACATTCCCATTTGATGTGTATAGATATACTTAGGATTCATCCATGTGCATGTTATACATGTTGGGAAAGAAATCAAGTGATGTGTGTTTTGTGATATTAATTCACTTTACTTAATCTTAAAATGCCTTTCTTTTGAATAGATTTGTTTAGAGTTGATCTAAACTTAGGATTAATTAAAACATAATAAAATATTCACTAAATAAAACTAAAATATAAATCTACTTTAGAAATTACTTAAGGTAGGGAAGGAAAGAGAAGTTTTTCTTCTCTTTCCCTCTTTACAACCTAGTAATTAATTATAGGATTCACTTGAACCTAATCAAACACAAAATAAAATCAACCCAAGACAACTAAACAACTTAAATGAAACCCCTCTAAGTTGAACACTCTTCACACTTAGAAAACTCTAACTTAGAGCCATAGCTAAGCATACCACACAAAAATTAAAACCACACAAAATGGCTAAGTCACCACTTCTAGCTTTAGATTAGGGCAGTGCATGGTTTGATGTTTTCTTTTATTTTGTGATGTTTTGTTTTAGTTTGGATGTTAGGTGTATGTGCGTGGAATGGTAGGCTCTTAGTCTAACCATTATCTTTTGCAGGGGATTGTGGTCAAGGGGCATTGTAATAAATAAAAATATAAATGCTTTTGTTGTACAGGTGCTTATACCCCTAAGCACAATCCAATAGGCTAGGTGGACTTAGTCACCCATGTGTGGTAAGTCCAATATACATCTTGGGATTTGTATGGTTTG
Source organism: Cymbidium sinense (assembly GCA_021442155.1). NCBI lineage: Eukaryota > Viridiplantae > Streptophyta > Magnoliopsida > Asparagales > Orchidaceae > Cymbidium > Cymbidium sinense. The sequence continues at coordinate 13,452,652 of CM038229.1, read as the reverse complement.
TTTTAGCTAATCTATTTTAGGTGTTAGTTAGATTTTTATTTTCCCTTTTTCATGTAATTTTGGAAATTAAGATTTTGGAATGATTGTTATGGGGATTAGGATGAGCATTGGTCATAAGATCTCATATTATGTACCATGTGAATCCTTTGGAGCATCCACATTCCAACCATCAAAAGAAGGAACCAAAGAAGAAAGAAGAAGAAAGAAAAGAATGAAGAAATGAAACTTGAAGGCCCCATAACATGAATTTTCTTACTTGATTGTAAATTAATTCATTTGTAATCAGGTTGTATATATAAGGGTAGAGACCAATTTGTTTTCAGGTTTATGCGGTGGTGCCGACCATAAATGGCCTCTTATTCTTTTATTGTTAGCTTTATAAATTGATTCATGATTTGTTTAGCTTGTGCATTAAAATGGAATCATTTTCCTAGTTTCTTACTTGATGTATGGCCTAGATGATGATTAGGTTCTTAGGAAAAATAAATCTTTTACCAAATTAATCAACTCAAAAGTAAAATAAACAACTCATAACCTCACTTAAAGCCTAAGTTAAAAATCAAGATAAAATAATTAGCAACCCTTATTTGGATGAGTATTTCTTTTTATATCATGCACAAAAGCATCTTGTTTCACTCTTGATTGAGGGCTTCCACCTTTAGAGAAACTTGGCTTGACCTTTGAGAGCCATGGTGGAAACACACCTCCTCCATTCTTGCTGATTTTGGCCAATAATTGAATTAGGCATATGAATCCTATTAGCTTGAGTCAAATTGATTGTCCAAAAATGAAAATAATATGTAATATGTTTTTCCTTAGATCTAGGTCATTTTTCATGCCCTTACATGATCTAGTCTCTTAGAGTGAGTTTAAGGACTTAGACTCTTTCTAAATAAATAATAATAGCTATCTTGCATAAAGCATATGACTTGGGTACATGAATTTAAAATCATAGGAGGAGTTAGTTGGGCCACCCAGCGGTTGTAAGTCTAAGTAGTCAGGTGGTTTACTCTCTCTTGTGGAGGTAAACCATATACCCATTTTGCCTTAGATTTAGGCTATGCTTTTGGCCCTCCAAAGCTCAACTTTAGGTTTGAGGTTACTTCTCCCCTTTGTGGGCCATAAGTATAAATCCTCACCTCCTAGGCATTTCCACAATCTTGTGTTGTGGAATCATAAACCTAAATTTCTAATGAAAAAATTCAACTCAAACAAATTAAATCAATTTCAAAATTATAAAGCCCAACCATGGGATAGTTTGAGATTCTCATTATATTTCTAGCATCGTGAGCATCTCCTACTTATCTTCATTTGGCTTGATAATACCTCCCTCTCTTTGATCAATCCCATTTGATCTTCCAAAATAAATCGATTGATAGTCCTACCTATTGCAATCTTTAGAGACAATGATCATTTACCTTAATCGAGAGTATTCCTAAGAATCCCCTTCTTAGGATGTAATTAACTATGGGGCTTGCCCATGAGAACTTAATGAACCCGATTTAAAAGCCACTTTTTACTTTTCATGTAAAGTAGGGAAGAATCTCTAGTACACATGCGACCCATTGTACTTAGGAGTCCTTATTCGTGATTAGGTCCATTGGGTAGTGACTTCTATCTTTTGAGACAATACACTTCTCCTCAATGTCTTACTCGATCACCTTATTAAGAACATCTATGGATGGTGTCCAAATGCATAAAAAAAAGTATATTTCTATCTTTATTTTATCCATATAGAGTGAAGATGGAAGTATACATTTCTTTTAAAGAAATTGAAAATTTTCACCATAGATTTTTCTAGACTCACGGGGATGGTTCCTCTCTCCATCTTTGGTAAATGATCATTGTCTCCAAGTATCGATAGTGGAGTTGTACTTTTGTATAAATCCAAGACTATCTTTCTTTTTGATTGGCACTTAGCTTATTTCATCCTTAAGTCAAGTTCAACATCTTTGGGTTTTAGGACCTCACCCGTGTTGGTCTTAAAACCCCATTCTCCAATGGGTAAAAAAATTCTAATAAAAGAAAATATTTAAAGACTTCTCCTTATCATTTCTATGATATGGAAAGGTTCATTCTAAACAATAAAGACAAAATAAATCCTTTATAAAAATCTTGCTTTTCAAAAGCACTCTTTGAAAAATGCACATAATAAAATATTTTGCAAAAATTTTCCTAAATCATTTTCATCTAACAATCTTTATGATTGTTATATGTAAGATTATCTTAAAAATAAAATTCTAACAATCACATTTCCTAAAAAAGCACAAATGAGTTCATTCATTCAATTCATTTTGGGTGAAGACTTCATTTTCAAAAGTAAGATTCCAATAATCACATTTTCTAAAAGCACAAATGAGCTTCTTCACTCAATTCATTTAGTGAAGACCTCATTTTCAAAGATAAATTTCAACAATCATGTTTTCAAAACAAAATTTGAACATAAGTTTATCCATTCAATACTTTCAAATATGTTGAATGGATGTTGCATCTTCAAACAAAAAAACTTTGCAACTTTGAAATTCCATTCAACACATTCCACATATGTTATGTTGAAATTTTCACCTTTCCAAACAAAATCAAAATAAATTTTCAAAAGCACATGTGAAACCTCTCCATTCAATTGAAGATGTTTCATTCTCAAACAAAATCAAAAAAAAATTGTTCAAAAGACATTTAAACATCTCCATTCAATATACCCAAATTTATTGAATGAAGATTTCATTTCAAAATAAAATGACATCTTTGAAATCCCCAATAAATTCCATATATGATTAAGTTGAGATCTCCTCTTTCAAAAAATTGATTTCCATCTCACATACCTGTTGACCTCATTTTTTAGAATGAGCTCTCAACCCCTATTAGACATAAAACTTCTCTTAGACTTTAAGAGTTCCTTAGTCTTAAGACACATCTAGTGATTAGGTGGACACTCAACCTAGCCCTTGATACTTAGAAGAGTTAGCCATAGGAATAGGTCATGCCTTGGGGTGTTAGGAAAATTTTTAGCTGGAACCACCTCACCTTCCTTCCTTCAAGTCAAACTCCAAATCAATCTTATTTGATTTTCTCCAAACTCAAATCAATGCCACATGATTGAAATCCATGATTGAAACCCATGAATGAAATTCTAATTCCAAATCTTTCTTAAGTCCTTAATCTTCTCTAAAGGACTTAGCCTAAATCATGATCAAATCAATTCAAACTCATGAAGTTTTCTCATAACTCATTTATATTCTCATTTATATTCACATACATAAATGAAATATAAATTCAAATCAATCAAACTAAATCCAAAATTCAAATTCCCAATTCAAAATCAATTTTTTTAAATCCTTAATTTCCCTCTTAAGGACTTATCCAAAATCACCTTCAAATCAATTCAAACTCATGAGATTTTCTTCTCATTCATATTCTCATTTATATTCACATATATAAATGAAATATAAATTCAAATCAATCAAACTAAACTCAAAACTCAAATCCAAAACTCCAAAATTTCCTAAATCCTTTAAATTTCCTCTTAAGGATTTACATCATGATCAAATCACTTCAAATTCATGAAATTTTCATGACTCATTTATATTCTCATTTATATTCACATATATAAATGAAATATAAATTCAATCAAACTAAACTCAAAAATCAAATCCAAAACTCCAAAATTTCCTAAGTCCTTTAAATTTCCTCTTAAAAGACTTAGCTAGAACATGATCAAATCATTCCAAATTCATGAAATTTTCTCATGATCTATTTATATTCTCATTTATATTCACATATATAAATGAAATATAAATTCAAACAATCAAAACCAATTCCAAAATCAAACTCAAATCCATTCAAAATCCAACCTAAGCCTTACAAGTCAAAATCTTGGACTTAGCCAAATCAACTTCAAATCAAGCCAAACTCTTGAATTTTCTTCATGATTCAATTAATCCTTCAATCATGAATCCAAATATAAATACAAACTTCAATCACTAAACCAAAACTCAATTCAAAAATTAAGCCAAAATATATTCATGTTCTTCCTTTGAATATGAAATTGTCAAATGAATCAAAACCCATTTGACTTCAAACCACTTGCAAATGGATTTATATTTCAATCATAAGTCCATATACAAGTTCAATCAAACTCAAATCAAGCTTTGACCAAGCCATTTGACCCATTTAGGCTCACTTGACCCAAAGTGACCTTAAGTACCCCTTATGAGCCAAATTTTAATATTGGATTGAATCAAATGACCTATGCTCTCATCATGATCAAAAATCATGAGATGATCAATCAATCAAATTGGGTCAAACCAAGTCAAACTAAGGGTTGACCAAGTCAACACTTAGCCAAAATGAAAACATAATAATAGCAAAATCCACCAAACCAAATTGATGAAACCATTGATCTAAGTTCATTCATGAACTATGTTTGAAGCATGACCAAGTCAACATTTGAGCCTAACCAATTAATGACCCAAGTTAACTCAACTTGACCTAAAAGTCAAAATCTATCAAAACTTGATCTAAGCCAAATTAATTAAAACCAATGGGTCAAGTTCATTCCAATTCACTTGTGAAACTTGACCAAATCCCCAATTGGCCAACTAGACCAAACCTAGCCCAATTGACCTTTAGGTCATGTTGAGCCAAATTTAAACTTAGCCAAAATTGATTGGAAACAGAGATACCAATCCACTTCATATTACTAACCTAATCTAAACCTACCCATGACAGTCAAATGGGTCAAATTGGTCAACTTGACCCATTTGACCTAAATGAAGTCATATGAACCAAATTCAAACCTAAACCAAATTGAAACCAAAGCACCAAAACATTTCAAATGGTCATATGAACTTGACAACCTTAGTTTGACCCAATTTGACCAATTGGTCAACTTGAGTTGACCCAATTTGACCTAAATGGGTCAACATGAGACCATACCAAATGAACTCCAAATCTAATGAAACTTGGCCAAACCTATTTTCTCAACATACCCAACATATCCAAATTCAAAATCATCCAAATGACCATTCTACTAGGCCATAGAACAAATTTTGGACAAATCCAAGGCATTTGGTCAAATCCCTCTTCCTACTTGATACTCTCCTAATAGGTCAAGTAAACCTTATGGAGGGGTGCACCCAACCCAATGGGTTTGGGTCAACTTGACCAAGGAAAAATTAGCACATGGCTCAAATTGGCCACATGGAATCATGCTCCCACTCAATTTGAGCACATGGGGAGTTACCATTCCACTAGCCCAAAAACCATGTGCAAGCCTCAATAAATCAAACAAACCCTAATTGGGTCATCAAAATGGCAAAAGCTTGAACCTTTCTGGGGAGATATACTCCCCTAATTCACTTCAATTCCTGAGCCTAATTTGATTGAAGCATAGGAAGCGGAGGAGCCATTTGAGAGCCTTCCCAAGCTTCTTAGAGAGTTAGAATTTTCCATTTCTCGGTTTCCCTTAAGCAAAATGAGCTCAAGGATTTTGCCAACTTTCTCCACACACCAAACCAAGTCAATTCCCCACTCCCTGGGGACCAAGTCAAGCTTGCCCAACCTCTTTCCCAAGCTCCAAAGGCAAGGGAAGATCCACTTCAATCAAAATTAAGCTCACTAGGAGGAGGAGTTGGTCCATAGAACTATCCACTCAACCTCAAGAGCTAAAACTTTCACCAAAGCTTCATCTGACGAAAAGCTCCTCCAAGAGAATGAGTGGTGATCACCTCTGAGGTATGACATTTTTTGACCATTAAACTCAATGTGGTGTGGAGCTTTGTGAAATTTTGATCCCATGGAATTTTGATTTGTTAGATGTGCTTGCCATTAGGTTTAGATGGTGTGGGTTGAGTTTCAATCCAATCAGCTTGATCAGCTCAAATCTTCCCTTTGAAAGTGGGTCTCCATTATTCTTGAGAAGAATAGGGATGATCTGGCCATCCATCCATGCATTTTGGATGGATGAGATTAAATCACATTTTATATCTTATTTTATCCCTCTAAACCAGGATTAAATCCTAGTTGTTGATCCTTGATCGAATGGAGGCAAAGGAAGCTGCCACCGCCACGCGTGCTACAATGTGATGTTTAAGCCACTCAAAGGATGGCATGTAAAGGTGAAGTTTGCATGCATGGCAGTAGGATTAGGGAATTAATTAAGGTTTAAATAATTCTAATTAATCCTCTAAACTTCTAAAATTCATATCTCTCTAAAGAAAAATCAAAAAAATATGAGGTAATTTCCACTGAAAGATAATTCAATCTAGAATATTCTAAAATTGGTTTAATGGATTTTGAATATTGTCTTTCTCTGATTTTAGGTTTTATTGGAAATCTTAATTTGCTAATTACTCCATAGTTAATCAACTGATTAATCTCAAACTTCTTGAGTGTATTTTGTTGGATGACTTCTGCCTTTATTATTTTTTTTTTGAATTTATTGGTAGTTTAATTGGGGAAATTTCTAATTCGATTCCTAATTACCCCCTTAATGTAATTAAGGATAATTAAGGGTTTGATTAGTGGTTTAATCTATTGTTGAAGTTGATTAAGGTTAGATTCAGTGAATGGGAGGTTTTGGAAATAATTTTGTGGCATTTCCCCTAAGCTATTCCTTAAACCCCTTTTTCTTTCTTAATCCTCTCTTAATTAAGGCTAATTCACTACCCTCTTAATTAATTTCATAAAATTCTAAAACTTTTAGAACTTAATTAATCTACTTTGGGTAGATGCTTGGGTGTTCAAGAGCCTAAGTTCAATTAAGGAAATCAAAACTCAACTCATATGAGTGATGGGTTACTTAAGTTAAACCCCTTAGCTTAATAAATCATTAATCATGAGCCAAATTGCAATAGGACCCTTTCTTCCTAGGTGCATTGCAAATTAAAATTCTTTGTGAGGTTTTATGTCATCTTGTTGGCTCATAATTATTTGATTAACTATGCTAAGGTGGTGTAAGTAAGGGATAATTAACATGTTTAATTCATACCTTAACCTAATCAAAAATATAAAATGAATCTAATCATCTAAAAATTGAAAAAAAATGTCAAACATATGTGGGAATGGGTTAGTAATAGCAAACTCAATTCACATTTTCAAAATTAAATCAAATTTAAAATCAAACAAAAATCATATTAAATAAACTTTGATTTACTTTAAGCTTTCTTATTTCATAAGATTGTCTTTAGGATTTAATTGAAGTAAATGTGTTTACATGATTTCATTACTTTAGTTCTTCCCCAACATGCTAAATATCTGTGTCATATGGTTTCATGCATCCATGCTTTTCAAAAATCAAATTTAAAATGAAAATATTTCCTTTATGTCAAATTGCATGTGTTGGCTAAAGTAAGAATATGAGTGGTATTATCACTATTAAATTCAAATTATTTTCGAAAAATATGGATCAATTATCAAAATTAAAGTGTGTTACTTATATCTTACTTATGAGTTTTCATGTGAGTAAATTACAAGAATGTGCTTAGTGTAGGTTTTCCTTCTCTTCTCTTTTAGTATAGTTTTGAATAGGATTTGGCAAGGTGTATGGCTCATTTGAAAAGAAGAACACTTGCCTAATTCCATATCCTATTCATTCTATACCATCACTTAAGAAGGATACCTATGCTTGCACATATAAATTACATAAACAAAAATAAATCAACCAACACCAACTTTTGCATTCTTTCTATTCCATTCATTTCTTTTGTACATATGCTTGTATTTAAGGAAAGTGGTATATTAGTCTGGACAACCCTGAGGTTGTGAGGCTTTAAGTAGCCCTAAGTAGGTCTTACACCTTTAGTTTACAATGGCATCGTACTCACTTATGCCTTTCATACATTCATGTGTGCATGTGAAAGTTGGATAAGAAAGAAAATGCATCATAAATCATAAAATTTCTTAAGTAAATTACTTAGCATGCATCATAAAGTGTGCTAAATATTCCCATTTTCATGTATATATATGTTTAGGACTCATTCATATGCATGCTATACATGTTGGGAAAGAAGTGATGTATATTTTGTGAATTTAGTTCATTTTACTTAATCTTAAAATGCCTTTCTTTTGAATAGGTTTGTTTAGAGTTCATCTAAACTTAGGATCAATTAAAACACTTAATTAAAACATTCACTAAACAAAACAAAAATATGAATCCACTTTAGAAATTCTTAGGTTAAGGGAAAGAGAGTTCTCTTCTCTTTCCCACTTTATAACTTAGTAATTTATTGTGGATTCACTTAAACCCAATCAAAACATAAAATAAAATCAATCCAAAATAATTAAATCACTTAAATGAAATCCTCTAAGTTGAATATGCTTCACACTTAGAAAAAACTTAAAGCCATAAAGCACACCACACAAACCTCTAAAGCACACATTAGGCTAAGCCACCACTTCTAGCTTTAGGTTAGGGGTGCATGATTTGTTTGCTTTTATTTTTTGAGATATATGTTTTAGTCTAGATGTTAGGGTGAATGTGATAGAATGAATGGTAATCTAACCATTATCTTAGGATTGTGCTTAAGGGCAGTAATAAATAGAAATATAAATGACTTTGTTGTGCTTATACCCCTAAGCATGATCCAATAGGTGGACTTAGTCACCCATGTGTGGGGATTAAGTCCAATATACATGCTTGGGATTTGGTGGTTTGTTTAGCTAACCTTTTTTTGTTAGCTAGATTTACTTTTCCTTTTCATGTAATTTTGCAATTAGATTTAATGATTGTTATGGGGATTAGGATGAGCATTGGTCATAAGATCTCATCTTATGCACCATGTGAAGCCTTTGGAGCATCCACATTCCAACCATCCAAAAGAAGGAATCAAAGAAGAAAGAAGAAAGGAAGAAGAAAGAAGAAAAGAAGAATGAAGGAGTGAAGTTTGAATACCCCCATAATAATGAGTTCCTTGCTTAATTGTATGTAATTCATTTGTAATGTTGTATAAGGGTAGAGCTCTACAATTTGTTTTGGTTTGTGGTGGTACCACCAAATGGCCTCTTATTCTTTTGATTAGCTTTATAAATTGATTGATGATTTGTTTAGCTTGTGCATTAAGTGGCATCCTTTTCCTAGTTTCTTCCTTGCTTTATGTATGGCATGGATGTGGATTAGGCTCTTAGGAAAAATAAATCTTACCAAATTTAATAACAATTCAAAACTAAAAATAAAGAACTCATAACCTCACCTAAAGCTTAGGCTAAAATTAAGATAAAAGAATTAGCAACCCCTTAGTTGGATGAGTACTTTTATAACATCATGCACAAATGTATATTATTTTCACTCTTAATTGAGGCTTCCACCTTTGCTAGAAACTTGGCTTGACCTTTGAGAGCCATGGTGGAAACACACCTCCTTTCTCGTGATTTTGGCCAATAATCTTATTTCTCATGCATTAGGCATATGAATCCTATTATGAGTCAAAATGATTGTCCAAAAATAAAATAAAATGAAATCAATTGCATTAGATTAGTCATTTAAAGCATGCCCTTACATGATCTAGTCTCTTTAGGGAGTGAGTTTAAGGACTTAGTCTCTTTCTAAATGAATAAACCTATCTTGCATAAAGCATATGACTTGCCTACATGAATTTAAAATCGTAGGAGGAGTTAGTTGGTAGCCACCCCCAGGTGACTGTAAGTCCAAGCAGTTGGGTGGTTTGTCCTCTCTTGTGGAGGCAAACCAAAAGCCCATTTTCCTTAGATTTAAGTTGTGCTTTTGCCCCCCAAAGCTCCCTAGATTTAGGTTCTGAGGTTGCTTCTCCCCTTTGTGGGCCATAAGCCTAAATCCTTAGCTCTTAGGCATTTCCATCATCTTCATTGTGGAATCATAAGCCCTAAATTTCTAATGAAAAATTCAAATAAATTAAATCAATTTCAAAATGTAAAGCCCAACTTTAGGATAGTTTGAGATGTTCTAGGTTTCCTAGCATCGGCATCTCCTACTTATCTTCCTGGCTTTGATAATAACTCCCTCTTGATCAATCCCTTTTGATCTTCCAAAATAAACTAATCGATTGATAGTCCTATATTAAAATCTTTGGAGACAAAGATCATTTACCTTAATGAGAGTGGGTTCTCATTCTTTAGATGTAATTAACTATGGGGGCTTGCCCCAGTAGGAACTTAATAAACCCGGTTTAAAATAAACCTTACTTTACATTTCCATGTAAAGTAGGAGAAGAATCTTTGGTACATATGCATCATCCTTAGAGTCCTTGTTGAAGTGATTAGGTCCATTGTAGTGGTGACTTCTATCTTTTGAGATAGTACACCTCTCCTCAATGTCATACCTGATCACCCTCAATAAGAACATCTACAAATCTACATGGTGTCCCAACTAAAGGCATATATTTCTATTTTCATTTATCCTCTCCCAGAAAGGATAGATGAAGGCAAGAAATATTTTACCATAGATTTTTCTGGCAACTCGGCTGGGGATGGTTCCTCTCTCCATCTTTGGTAAATGATCATTGTCTTCGAGTATCGATAGTGGGTTTGTACTTTGGTATGAATCTAAAACTATCTTTCTTTCATTACACTTAGCTTATTTCATTCTTAATAGCCAACATCTTTAGTTTAGACCTCACCCTGTGTTGGTCTTAAAACCCCCTGATTCTCCAATGGGCAAAAAATAAAAAGATCTAAATAAAAGAAAACATTTAAAGCATTCAAAAATAATAAAATAAATCTTTTCAAAATGCAATATAATAAAATATTTTCCACAAAATTTTCTTAAATCACCCTCATCTAACAATTCTCATAATTTTATATGTAGAATCTTCAAAAATAAAACTAACAATCTTTTCCAAAAGCACAAATGAACATCTTCCTTCAATTCATTTTGATGAAGATTTCATTTTCAAAATAAAATGAACAATCATCTTTCCAAAAGTCAAAATCAAAATAAAAAATAAAACTTTCAAAAAGCACACATGAACCTTGCCATTCAATACACCCACACCTATTGAATGAGAGTTTCATCTTAAAACAAAACTTTTTTCAAAAGCATATGTGAACATCTTCATTCAATATACCCAAATTTATTGAATGAAGATTTCATTTCAATTAAAATAATATCATTTGGAAATCCACTTAAACATATCCCATATATGATTAAGTTGGAATTCCCTCTTTCAAAAAAGCAATAATCACACAAAATAAAATTTTCACATTTGCAAAATAAGATTGACTTCCATTTCTACATACCCAAATTTGTTGAATGGAAGTCTTCTTTTCAAAAATCAAAACTTAACAATCATATTTTCCAAATTCAAACACATTTGGAACTTTATTTAGCATACTCAAATTTGCTAAGTGAAGTCTCCAAATTCAAAACCAAAAATTTTCAAACACATTTGGAACTTCATTTAGCATACTCAAATTTGCTAAGTGAAGTCTCCAAATTCAAAACCAAAAATTTTCAAACACATTTGGAACTTCATTTAGCATACTCAAATTTTCTAAGTAAAGTCTCCAAATTCAAAACCAAAAGCATACTCAAATTTACTAAGTAAAGTCTCCAAATTCAAAACCAAAAATTTTTCAAACACATTTGGAACTTCATTTAGCATACTCAAATTTGCTAAGTAAAGTCTCCAAATTAAAAAAAAAATTCTCAAGCACCTTTGGAACTTCATTCTTTAGCATACCAAATTTTCTAAAGAGAAGTTTCCATTTTTAAAGCAAAATAAAAAAAAAAAAATTTTAACACATCTTTTGGAATCTCATTTAGTATACTCAAATTTGCTAAGTGAAATTTCCATTTCACAAAATTAAATGGAACTTCATCTTTGGCATACCATATTTGCTAAAGTAAAGTCTCCACTTTCAATCAAAAATAAATCAAAACCAAAAGGAAACACATTAGATTTCCTAGCATACCCAAATTTGCTAAGGATCCTAGTTTTATAAAAATCAAAATATCCAAAATAAATGAAACACTTTAGGATCTTCTTAGAATACTCAAATTTGCTAAGAATCCTATTTTCAAAAGATCTTTCAAAAACACTTGGGTTCTTCACTTAGCATACCTAAATTTGCTAAGTGGGAATTCCATTTTTCAAAATCAATCAACAATTCACAAAAATAAAATAAACTTTTTTTAAACACTTCACTTAGCATACCCAAAATTGCTAAGTATGTAAAATTCCAAATCAATAAGCAAAACCAATTGACCCTTACTTTAACATACCAAAATTTGTTAAAGGAAAGGATCTTCAAATTAAAATAGAATTTCAAACATGAACCTATGGAAACATCCTTCTAAAAATATTTGAATCCATCTTTCAACATACCCAAATTTGTTGGAGTTAGATTCATATTCAAAATTCCTCTTTTCAATCAAATTTTAAATCTTCTCTAATCCATTTGAACCCCACTTAACACTTCCAAGATGTTGGATGTGGGTTCAAATTTTTAATTCAAATTCAAAAATCAACAAAAATAGAAATCTGATCCAAGCTCATTTCCTAAATTTGTAGATTCTCAAAGATCAATATATTCGCCTTTTAATTTTGCAGTTGATTTGAAATGGTAGCTCACGAAGTTTTTGTTCACTTTCCTCACATGGACTTCTGAGCCAATTTCCTCGATTGGATCATACCCACCTTATCCATTTTGGGATTTGAGGGAGTGAGGATAACATGTGAGGGCACTCCCTCACAACTAGGATTATGGTGGCGTAAGTGGTCATCCATTGATTTACCTTCAGATATATCTACTCATTGAAGAGGAAAGCAAGTAGTCCCACGCTTTAGTAGTGATAGTGATAGTGTGCACCCCATGGTTTCTCCCCTAGTGAGGGCACAGCTTCTTGGCACCCTCTAAGGGTAAGCTCCTTTGATTCTAGAGATTGCTTGCCTAGCCTTTGAGGTTGGGTCTAGTTCTCACTCTGCTCATCCTACCAGGACACAGAGGAGAAATAAAAATTGCATGCGTATCATACTAGATTGCTAGGAGATGGAGGCCACGGTCGTAGTAGAGAGGTACCTACTTTAATCCCCGCTACATTACAACCAGTTTCATCCTCTCTGGGTGACAGAGAGATGCTAGAGGATTCATACTTCACCTCCACCAATGGTTCAACATCGCCCCTCTTACTTAGAGAGGTCATATGTCGCCTCCATCAATCTTGCAGTGAGCTTATGGATGTTCAGAGTCCGGAGCTCAATTTGATTTGAGATCCATCATCCCTGCAGCATGGGAAAACATATTTGATAGGAGAGGGCTAGAGAGGCCCATACATCTATTCATATCACCAGTAGGGAGAGGTGAGGTTCAGCCATCGCCTTCTGACTTGTCAACTTTCTGCTACCCAGACCATACATATAGCATCCTACTTACTAGGACTAGTCATCATAGGAGGACAACTCCTATTTATAGAGAGTCGGTGTCTCCACCACCACTCTACCCCCACCCCGCCATCACCAGCTCATTATAACATCTCCGCCATCAAAGGCCATGAAGGCCATATCTAGGGAGAAGCATACCCCATTGGTGATATAGCTATGGCTAAGGGATCCTACTCCATCTACACCACCTACTAGAGAGGCGAGCTCTCTTTTCTACCCTAGTGGTGGTGTGGAGGAGTGACCAAGCATAGTGGTCATCCTTCACCAACTCCACCCGAGACATGGAGATGGTAGTATTGTAGGTAGTAGCAAATGTGATGCATCGATGATAGTGGAGCCTCCTAGGAATGCCACCCCTTTCATAGCTAGTGAGGTGTGTCTCTTCTAGTGAGTACAGTCCTCATAGGATTGACTCTTCGAAGTAGGTCCGTGCCTCTCATGCATGATGATCACATCCATCAAAATCATTTGTTCTATTGATTGATCATTTTCTTGAGGAGATAGTAGCACATTATCTTGTAGAGAAGAAGGAGATTTATGATTGGTGGATGAGGAGAAGATTAGCTTTGATCCCAATGAAGATGATTTGTTGGGAGACTTCTAGATGATATACTGGGGGGATCTCTCCTTGAGTGAGGCCATGGAAGGTGATGAGGTTGATCAAGAAGACATAGCCCAATCACCCAACACCTTGATATCAATTGAAGAAAAAATGAGATAGATAGGATGGTGAGGCTTTGAGGATTTATTGGCAATTTTAGTACTTGAAATAAGCCCAGGTTCATCCTACTAAAATTGACATTAGTCACCAGTGCATGTCTTGGACAACCAAGACCTTACCTCTTGAGCAAGGTAGCACTAGCATGTATAGGAAGATAGTGGAAAGCACCTCCATACAAGAAAAAGACATCGATCCATGGTTGAGCGTGAAGGGAAGCATTGGCTCAAGCCTGGGAGGATCATCGGCCCAAAGGGTAGACCCTACCCAAGGAATTGATGCAATCCATATCCCAAGGGTTTTGTGCCACCTTCCTTCAAAAGCTTTGATGGAAACCTAAGGCATATATAGCACATTTGTAGTTATTGCAATATGATGACACTTTCTATTCCACCTCTTGTTAGTAGCCTATAGGGATTGCTGATTGGTATGCTAACTTTCCAATGGTTCAACAAGATATTTGCTAAGTTGGAGCAACTCTTTATCAAGAGGGGAGCAAAGATTATTGAGATATTGTACAAACATAGGTGAGTCCCTTATTGGTTATATTCTTGATGGTGTAACGAGTATGAAATGTGACCAGAATTATCGCATGCCATTGAGATTCTTCTAAAGAATATCCATGGCCCACCTTCATGCTTAAGGGCTTCACTATCAAAACATTTGAGAAGCTAATCAACAAGGCTAGTCTACAAGGAGAGGCCAAGGTTGCCTTTTCAAGACCTACAAAGCAAAGCCAAAAAGGTCTATGAGAAGAAGCCGAGTAGTGAGTAGATAAGGGGAAGCAACTAGCTAGAGATCAGTCCGAGAGACCACAACCTCAGCAGCCTTCACTTCCACCTCCTTTACCACGAGGCGAGCCTCTACCCTTCCACGACCCATGTTCACGCCTCACCATATACCACCAAAGAAGTGCACATACCTGCTTATGATCCACCTACTCTTTTAGAGAAGCTTAACAAACTTTATTCATTTAAGAGGAAGGTAATCAAAAAGATCTTTAAGAATCTCTTAAAGAAGCTTGATTTTAGCTACCCGAGCCTAGGAGACCGGCGGAAGTAGGCAAAAGTCATGATCCTAACTTTTTCCCCTACCACTATATACTAGGCCATGTTTTAGAGGATTGCTTCACATTCAAGGACTAGCTTGAACATAGCTTCAAGACCAATGTTGTAGTCATCCTGAGGGAATACCTTGTGGAACAACCATCCAATTCCATTAGGGTAATCCTTGGGGATACTTGTGATCCTTCTAAAATTAAAGAAGGTTGGGATATTTTTTTCTCCAAAATTGCTAAAAAGATCATCCAGAAGATCACGAAACTTTCCTTATAGGTGCTTGAGCTCAAACCTCCAACATCAAGGAAGGTTTGCAAGTTTCCAGTGCCAACTCGGGAAAGGGGAGCTCAGTAGCATGTGTCACCTGATAGCCAAAGAGCAACCACCCACCAGTCAGCCTCCAAACTACAGCTTTCACACTAATGACTCTTCCTAATTTACTCTTCTTCTACTAGTAGAACTCTTATCGATGGATAAGGGCATCAAATCCTTACCCCACTCACTTTACTTAATTTTACTTTGTACCTCCAAACAAATCCAAGAAATTGAAGAATAAAGCTAGCTTGATTTACATCATGTCACTGATGGGTTGTCTACTTCTATTTTTAATGATAACTCTTCAAGTCAAAATAACTATAATAATTGATCTTCATCTTTCGATTCGAGTTGGACTTCCCTACTCAATACTATGGGTTCTCTTGAGATAAACTTGGAATCATCTATTGAGGGTCCCATAGAGAAGCTAGGTGAGCCTTATGTGTTGGTAGAACCTTCCATTACCCTACCATAAGAGATCACCGAAGTCAACCTTCATAGTGGCAAGGTTTTACCTCCTAGGCAGACCTCAAGATAGGGAAATAAGTCATTGGTGTAGGATCGAGAAGCCTCTCCACAGATGCTCCACCCTTGATATGCTTGTGGAGGATCACCCAAGGTGGACTACAATGTCCTCTCATCTAAGAAAGTTGTCATCTAAGCTAAGCATATGCAATGCCCTTATCTTATCCAAAGAAATGAGTGAATCACTAATCAAGGCTCTCCTTGATCCTGAAATATGCTTAGCTAACTATAGGTGAGGCACATTATATAAAAGAAGCTCAGGGATCACCTTCATAGATGAAGATCTTTTCTGGGGACTTGGAGCACAACCCCCTTTACATCATAGCTGACATGGATAGATTTACTTGCCGAGTTCTCATGGATTCAGGTGCATCGGTGAACATTATGAGTCTAAAGACACTTGCCTATTTGAGGTTTGACATCTCCACACTCGAGGATCGATGATGTTGAGAGGATTCAATGAACAAGGTGAGTGGAATTTAGGTTCCATAGTGTTACCTTTGGAGATAGATGGAAGACTAAGTTTTACATCATTGATTTGAATACTTTGTTCACTATATGCTTGAGGCCTTGGATACATCAAAATAATTAATCCTCCTTCATCGCATCAAGTTTAGAAAAGATGGGATTGAATACATGTTAATGGAGATGAAAAGCCATTCTTAGTTAGAGGTTGAGATTAATGAGGATACCTACTATCTTCCTCAAAATACCATTCTCATGAACTTGGACAAAATTCAAAAAAAAAAGAAAAGAAATGAAGAAAAAGAAAAGATAAAAGAAAAAAAGGAAAGGAAAATGAAAATCCAAGTGAACAAGAAAAGGGAATTGAAGAAGAAAAAAGATCGCATATCACATTCCACCCATAGTTCATTCCATCATATGGACATGTGGGTAGGATTACTCAACCTCCACCAGTGAGAGAGCAAAAAAAAGAGGTGAGGTGGAAGACCCCTGGTTACCCCAACAAACATCATGTTTCAGTTCATAGTACCCTACTATTCATATAGACTTGGAATCCACTGGGAAGAGTCTAATGTGATTAGCAAACCCCTCTTAGGTTCCATTGGAGGTGACTTTCGATCCGGAAAAGATGAAGAACCTGCAAAGCAAAGTATTTGAATCAAGTTTAGAGATTATTATGGGAACCTTAGCTCTAACCTCACTAACATCTTAAAGTTGAAGGTTTAGTAGTTAAGGAAGTCCCTAAATCTTCCAGTAATATGAAGAAGGGATTCTTTTGGGATCATCATCCTCAAGCTCAAGTTGATGTAGAACAGGAGGATACATGGAATACCATTTGATTTTTACTCGCCTTGTGTTCATAATCTTATAAAAGTTTTAGTTCCTCATACATGGTCCGTGCAGAAAGTACTTTGAAAAATTTGAACAATACACACAAGGAAGCACAATAAAGGTAGGATGATTCTAGTGGGTCTTGATGATGATGAAGACACTTAGTTATTACCAATCATTTGGAGTCTGATAGGTTCTTTTCACACACCCTAACTCTTATGAGAATGTGTGTTTAGAAATCTTAGATGATCATGATCTCCAAATCAAAGAGAGAATTTGAAGAGGAGATTCATTAATAGACAAGCTTAAAGAAATCAACCTGATAGAAGAAACTCCACGCCCGATCATCGATTTGAATGAAGAAGAAACTAATAATGACTTAGTTGTGAGTTTAAAGATATTACTTGCATGGAGTTATGAAGAGATGATTATCTCTCTAAAGCTATCAATAGATTTGTGCTACCCTATTAAGCAAGCTCCTAGAATGCATTAGAAATCAAAAGGTCATTTGAAGTCAAGAAATTGATGTTTGTTTTCATTAGGAAAGAGAAATATCCTACGGTTAGCTAGTGTCATCCCAAGAAGAAGAATGGCCAAATTCATATGCATCGATTTGAAGGACTTAAACAAGGCATGTCCTAAGGATGAGTTTCCTCTTCCAATACAGAATTAATGGTGGACATTGCCTCTCTCATAGTGTTCTCTTCATGGATGGGTAAGTGCTATAACCAAATCAAGATGTCTCTTGAAGATGAAAGAAACATTGCTTTCAAACCCGATCAAAATCTTCTATTATAATTTCTTTAGGCCTTAAAAAAAATGCTACATACCAATTGACTCAAATCAAACTCATCCATCATCAGTGTTATGTTGATGATCTAGTAGTCAAGTGAGAAAAGAAGACCTCTTGACTTGAGAGTAGTTTTGATGAGATAATATAACCTCAAAATAAATCAAAGTGTGCATTCTGAGTAGCTTCAAAATTCCTTAGGTTTGTTGTCCACATCAATAGAAATAGATCCAGAAGATCAAAGCTATCTTAGAAATTCCACCTCTAAGAGTTTAACTCAACTGAGATCCTTCCAAGCATGGTTGATCTAAGATGATTTATCTCCAACCTAGTGGATGATGCAAGCCATTTCAGCACTTGTCAAAAAAATGCCAAGTTCAAGTGAGGATGACAAGTTCCAAAGATGCCTTTGAAGACATCAAGGTAAAAGCTAGTTCTAGCAGCCCTATCCTGTAGGCCTCATTCTCTACATTCTGCATTGGATGACTCTCTCGCTTTTGCCAATGATGAAGGAAGGAGAACTCTACTACCTCACCATCTTTATTCTCAAAGTGAACTATCCACCTATTGAGAAACATTGCCTAGCTTTAATCTTTGCTTCCCAAAAGCTGGATTTATATGCTTTCATAAGGTGAACTTGATCTTCTAATAAATCCACAGTATCTCATAACATGGCCAACTATCGGATGTTTGGCATGATGGTCCATGATTCTCTCACGCTTTGATATCACATTCACTCCTCATGCAAGGACAATGATTTCTTAGTAGCACCCACTTCCTGATTCTCCACTTAGTGACAATCTCCCTAATGAACAAATCATGAACTTAGGAGAGGCCGACAACCATCGATGGGAGATATATTTTGATGGTGCAGCTTCTTTTCCCAAAATGGAAGCACCATGATCTATTCTGCCAGGAAAGGCAGGGGTAGGAATAGTTCTCCTAACTCAACCGAGATGTGATGAGATTCTCATACTATCTTTCCAACCCCACACCAATGAAGTTGAGTATGAGGCTTTGATGGTCGGTCTAGAGTTAGCCATCACTATCAGTGTCAAGAGCATCAACATATTTGGGGATTCTCGGTTGGTCATCAACCGTGATACTACCGGGCCTTCGATGATTACAGACTGCATGGATGTAGCTAGGAGATGCCATCAGTGTACACGGTGTGGTCCTCCACCAACCACCCAATATTCTACACCCTACATTGGCCTCATGGCCATTCGAGTGTTGGGGTACCAACGGGTCGATCGATCCTCCTTCTTCCAAGGGGTTCATCTTAGCCACCAACTACTTTTCCAAGTGGGCAAAAGCCATCCCACTGAGAGGTCATAGCAAGTGCTTTTGTTTTTTAGGAACCATATGCCTCGATGAATTATATCGATAATGGTGCATTCAAAAGCACCAAGATCAAAACTTCACGAAGACATGACATAGATTGGAGATACTCCACCATCTACTACCAGAGCAAAAATAAGCATTCAACAAAACTCTCATCCAAATACTAAGACTTGATGACATAACAATGTAAATGAGTAGTTTGGTTGAAGCCTCACTACCACACCCAACCCAACTACCCTATTTTCCTTAGTTTATGGGTCCGTTCTACCTTTAGAAGTTCAACTCCCATCAAGGATAGCATTGCAAGCAAGATCTCTACAAAGTAGAATGCAAAGTTAGAAGAGCTCAAAGGAGGAGAGTCACCAGAACCTCGAAGTTATACAAGGCCAAAATGATTCAAGCTCACAAGCTGGTCCGCCTAGGTTTTTTGAGTAGGAGAACTTGTTAGTAAGAGACAAATTGCCCATCAAAAAAGATGGGAGGCAAGTTTGAATCCACTTGGGAAGGTCCCTATATCAGAAGGCCTACCAAGGAGGATCTCATCACTTATTGATTGTAAAGGGGAACACCGATGCTTCCAATTAATGGGCTTTATTTGAAGAAATATTACCCATAAAAATCATGTTTGAATATCTATATCAATCAACAAAAAATTTGATTCCATTTCATCAAAATCATCTCTTCTTTCAAAGCATTATTTACTTGTCTTATGAATCCAATGATGTGTTTAGGGTAGGTGTAAGAGTCCCTGGGCATCCTATCCCTCTTTACAACAAAACAAAAACAAACACAATCTTCTAGCTATTAGAATAGGAGAGAACCCAATAGGCATCTTATTTTGAATAGCACAACTAAGTTAGAGTGAGAGAACCCGTGACATCCTTTCTTAGGGAATTCCCATTTGCCATCCATGGCACCATTTCATCAAAATCTAGCATGTTTAAGGTAAAGAGTCCCAGAGGTGTCCTATTCCTTTAACACATGCACTACAACAAACATAAATATCTCAAGCTATTTTGATGTGAGAGCAAGCTCCCTGTGGCACTCACTCATTAGCTATTCTAGGTCGGGTCTACATGCTACCTCGCTAGTATGTCACCCTAGTGGTCATTTGTTTGAAGATGTGAGTCCCCAAGCTTTCTTCCTAACTTGGCCATTGCAAACCAATGAGCACCTTATTAGTATAGTAGTCTTTACTACCGGTAAGCTACCTCATGTTGGTTTATTTAAAACATGTGAGTCCTGCTTTTCTTGAACTAATCATCATGATCGACTAGGTTGAGTATATTTGAGGTTTAGGATAAGTCCCAGGCTCCTTTTTCTATGTTTGAGTTGATATAAATCCACTGTGGCATTCACTCAATAGTCACCTAGGTCGGATGGCTTTTATCGAAGACTATCCCAATCAGTTCACTATAGGAGGATGTGAGTCCCCAAGCTTTCTTCTAGGATTGTTGCAAGCCATAGGCACCTTAGGTTGATTGATGTTCACTATCGCTGACTCACGTGGATACACCACTCTTAGCGGTGAGTCCCATGCTTTCTCCTTGAGTTGGCCGAATATATCTATTTGATATATGACTAATGTCATCTTCTCCAAGGTTTTAGATTAAGCCCTTAGCGGCCCCATCCCCTACGGGCACTCTATTTGGATCACATCCTTTGTGACCCCATTTAGACACTACTCGGGTTACTTTTGGATTGGACAGTCCCCTTTCCTAGTAGCCACCCCTGTGGTTGGAGAATTTGTTAAGAGGATGCGCAGATTCTCCCTTGGTTCAATAAATTTGAGATAGGTCTAGGCTGATATAAGCTCCTTCTCAGTTTGATCCCTCAAAAACTAACAGGGTCCATGATAAACAAACTAAATAAACAAAAAAAATATTCTTGTGGATTAGAATTCAAGCCCCAAAGCCTTTTCCCAAGGCATCTATCTTTAGAGGCGGTGTGAGAACTCCCTATAAATTGCGACTACCTAAGTTGAGATAAGTCCAGACCTTTCATTGTCCGTCAATCCATTTTGTCTAAGTAGATTACACGGTCATTCCACTTTGGAAGATGTAAGACTATGATGCATTCTTTCAGCATGATTTGTCGGCGACACAGGTTAGTTTTTTGTTTCCCAAAGCAAATGATCACCAGTGGTCTTTTGTAGTGGAAGATGTGAGTCCCCAAACTTTCTTCCCTTCAATTGATCATTTGACCAAAAGGCACTCCTTTAGTGATAGTTCTCCCATTCGAAGCTACTCCCTTTGGTTCAATAAATGCAGATAGGTCTAGGCTGATATAAGCTCCTTCTTAGTGTGATCCATCTCAAACCAATGGAATCCATCAAAATAAATCTAAAAATAAAATTAATTTTGACTATCTTCGAGTTGATCTAAGTCTCCCAGGGGCATTCACTCAATAGTCAGCCTTAGGTTGGGTTCAATTATCTTATAGATTACCCCAACAAGCGATCTCTACTCTGAGGATGTAAGTCTACTATGCTTTCTTCTAGTACAGTTGTATTTACATAAAGGCATCCTTTTTGGTTGGCTAGT